>CAUYRT010062078.1:0-17519 GCA_963574885.1 Lepilemur ruficaudatus | reverse complement strand
GTTTCAGCTGCCTTTTAGCTTCACTTTCTTGTCAAGTCTACTGGGTGCCAGGCCACAGGGGGGTGTCATCTTACCATCTAAGTCTACCATACAGGTATGCTTATCGCTTTGAGGAGTTAGCGATTTCACTGTAGGCTGAGTCACTTGTCATGAGTAACTCCATTCTGTGGCATTTAGAATCACAAATCATTATTGTATATCCCAAGCTCATCCAGCCAAATTTCGTTCCTCATAACTTCCAGGAAGGAATGCGGCCGCATTGATACTTTGATTGTGGTCTGGGAAGATCCCCATTGATCTTATGACCTACAGGAACTGGAAGATAATAATTGTGTGTTTTTTTTTTTCTTTTTTTATTGGGGGACAACTTCAAAGCATTTACAGTACAATGTTAAAGTCACAATTTGTAGTGAGCTGAGTTCCCAAAATATATTACCACTCAAGTTGACTTATCTTGTTACATTTAAAAACCTACTCTGTCAAAGTAGTCCAGAGAGTACATATATAGTGCTCTAACTGTATCTACGTACAACCAACACTCCATTTTAAGTGTACAATTAAATGATTTTCAGTGAATTTACCGATTTTGACTTTGTTTATAGTGTTTTGGACCATGTGCAAATATTGTTTTTAAGTAATCAAATTTGTCAACCTTTTCTTTTTGAGGTATAGTTCAAAAGCCTTTCCTTACACCCAGAGTATAGAGGAATTTATTCATATTAATAGTTTCTTCTAGTACTTGTATAATGTTACTGTTTTACATTTATATCCCTAATATATTTAGAGTTATGCTTGTGTTTGGTGTGAGGTATGGATCTAGCTTTATCTTTTCCTTTATGGCTAAGCAATTATTCCAGTACTATTTATTAACAGTATGTTCTTTCTCTACTGTATCAGCTTATTTACATATGAAGACCCTATAAATGCTTGACTGTGACTAAAATTCCATTGATTTTATATACATATTACCAATTGAGAAAGTCATTTTGGAAGAAGCAAATAGTTTTCTAGACTCAAAGAATTTTTGATTGAAAAGGGCTTCAGAAGTCATCTAGGTCAACCTTCATTGGCTTCTCACCATTTTCAAGATGAAGCGAAAACCCCTCACCTTAGTTCAAGAAGTTCCTCCTGATCTGATCTGTGCCTGCCTCTCTAGCTTTTTGTCCTGCCTCCTTCCTCCAGTACTCTACACTGTATCCCAATGAACTTCCTGCCTTTTCTTGTCCCCATAATGCTGTTTTATGCCTCCAGGCCCTCACATGTGTTGTTGCATCTGCCCAGAATGCCATTCCTCCTTCTTCTGAGTGGCTTAGCATTGAGATGTCATATCACTTCCTCTAGGAAGCCTTCCCTGACCTTTCCATCTGAGCCAGAACCTCCCCTGTTGGTCTCTTGCAGTACCCAGATATACTATAGTCATGGTACTATTACATCATATTATAATCATGGGTTTATTTGTCTATCTTCCCCAGTGGAATGAATTCATTGAGGCCAAGGACTAGGTCTTAATCTTGTTCTTTGTATCTCTAGATTCAAAGAAAGCTTGGTAAATACACAGCAGTGCATCTAGGCTTGGCTTAAATTCTTCAAATAACAGACAGCTTGCTGCCTCAAAGGCAGCCTGTTCCATTTTTACATTATTCGAAAGTTCTTGCTCACAGCAAGCTGAACTCTGCCTCCCTGTAATTTCTGCCCACTTGTCCTTGTTCCGTCCTCAGGAACTAAATCTCTTATTAAAGGGCAGCAGTCTGCTTCTCAAGCTGGGCCTTGGCCAGGGACACAGCTATAACTGGCAGTTCTTCTTGAAACAATTCAGTACTGCTTGTGTTGGGGTATGAATTCTTCTTTTCAATGAATATTTGATTTAAGGTAAGAAAAAACTGAGTTTCCCCTGAAGTGTTTCAGTCTATTACATTATTTGAGTGTGTCCCCACAATCTGCTTCCCTGAAAACCTTCTGCTACCTTAATTCAAGCAAAGTAGTCACATTCAGCACATTATTTGTCACTTCAGTGATGACAGTTACCTTTCCCTCCACATTTTCATGCAGACTCAATGGATTTAATTGGATTCTTTGTTCTCCATTCTGGGCATTCTGTGGTGCTGACTTGCTAGCAATTCTGTGAGCTATCATGTTGCTGCCCAGTGCCCCCAGCCTTTGGCCACAGAGGCCTGGCCTAGATCTGCCCATGAGTTCCTGTACCAAATCTACAAAGTTCTGTGGAAATGCCACACCCTACCACAAACTAGAGTTTCTCAAAGGACCATCTTTATTAGAGTCTCCAGTGAGTTTGTTAAAAATACAGACTCCTGAACCCTTACTCCTGATCTTCCAGAATAAAATCTCTGAGGATAAGGCCTCATAGTGTGCATCTTAGACAGCCTCTCTAGATGATTCTCACACAAACTAAAGTAAAGAACTACTGCCCTAGATGTTGGCAAAGTAATCAAATACACCATCAGTCATCTGTTCTGAATGTTCATTTATATCTAAGTAGGTCTAAACCTCTGTCAATGTCCTATCTACTCCTTTTCCTTTTCCCCCGATTATAAGCTCAGTGAGGTCAGGGATCCTATCTCTTTTGGTCATTGTAGCCCCAGTGCCCATCACAGTGCATGGCACATGGTAGGTGCTCAGTAAATAGCTGTTGAATGAAAGCACAGAAAACAAACATGTGTTTTTTTTACTGCATTGATTGTTGTAATACTGGACAGAGGCTATGGTGGAAATGAAGTGAGAGGCATGGGAACCAAGAGAGAAAACTAAAATGTGTAAGATCACACAGCCTATAGTGGACCCAGAGCTCTGGAGAAAGCTGTGGATAAAGGCAGCTCCCTCATTAGTTAGTTCTGTAGGTTTAAGATCTTCAAGCCATTCTCTTTGTGACAGGCTGAGCAGCTGTACCCCGGAGAGACAGAGACTCCAATATGAATTCCTTTCTCCACACCAAACTCAACACCTTTGAAGCTTGAGGAATGAGGGAAGGGCAAAAAATGGCCAAGGATTGCATTGTTGTGCTTCTACACAGTAACTCATCATTCAAATAAATTAGAGCCTCGAGAAATGTTAATAATAATTGTTATTACAACTACCTTGACAAGTTAGGATGTGAGATTGCTATGAGTCAGACAGTTCTGGGTTCATATTCCAACTCTTACTGGCTTAATTTTTCTTTGCCTCAGTTTCTTCATCAGTAAACAGGGATAATTCAGTTATGTAATCCCTGTGTGCTAGTTAAGGTAATGCCAGCTACCATAACAGAGACATCCTCAAACCTCAGTGGCTTACTACAATTGAAATTTATTACTAGATCACATAAAGTCCAGATGGATATTCTTGTTTGGTGAGTGGCTCCTCTCCACATTGTGATTCAGGGACACAGTTTCTTTCCATATTGTGAAGCTCTCTGCTGGAAACTCTGCATCCAGTTGACACACAGAAGAAGGGAAAGCGAGAAGGCACACCAGCTCCCAAACTATTTTGGTGTGGAAGTGACGCATGTCAATTTCCACTCACATTTCATTGGGAAGAGTCACGTGGAACCTAGAAGCAAGGGAGTATGAGAAATGAAGTTTAGCTGTTGTGCTCAAGAAGAAACATTTATCACTTATTGCTTCATTTCAAGCCATCACAAAACTTAGTGGTTTCAAACAATAGCTCCCTGCTTAGCTGACAATTCTGTGAGGCAGCAATTTCAGCTGGGATCAGCTAGGCTGATCTAAGTCAGGCTCACCTGATCTCACTCATGCAAATGTGGTCAGCTACCATGTTGGCTGGATACTGCGTGGTCTAGGATGGTCTTAGCTGGAAAAGCATGTATTTGCTCCATTTCTCTCTCACCCTCTAGTAGGCCAGGCCAGGCTTGTTTTTGACAGGTAGGCAGGCTCCCAAGAGAAAGAGCAAAAATCTGCAAAGCCTGTCAAGGCCTAGGCTCATAACTCACACAAGGTAGCTTCTGTCACATTATTGGCCAATACCCAGAATCAAGGAGTGGACATACAAAAGCTATAAAGAATTGTGGCCATTTTTGCAATCTATCACAAAAAGGAAATATGTTTGATTAAACAGGATATAACATGCTTAACAGAGTATCTGACATAGTAAGTTCTCAATAGGCTTATCTAGTATCCTTATAATTGCTATCATTTATTGAATACCTACTATGGGGCAGGCTCTCTGTACTAGGCAATTTATATACATTGTTTTATTTAATCACCATAACTATTCCACTTTACAGATGAGGAAATTGAGGCTCAAAGAGATGAAGAAAACTACTAAAGACCATTTAACTAGTAAGTGATGGAGTCAAAGTTCGTATTCCATACTTCCTTGAGTCCTAGGGGTGCAAGCTAAGCTAAGATTGCCTAAAACATTGAAGGAGAAAGAAACTTGGATCTAGGATGATATTAAACATTTAGAAAGGTCTGAGAAATTATATGGAAAAACAGATCTGGGCCTTCTGACCTGAAATATGAAGGTGAAGCTCAGGGCCAGTTTTGAAAGATGAACTTCAAGTTAGTCATAGCTCATCTTAAGAACAAAGCAGTGATGATTATTGTGACTGATTTGATGTCATACGTTGCCTGGTTCTTTCCCTTTTCACAGAGGATAAGGAAATTCCTTCCTGATCAAAGGGACCATGTTAGTGTTAGAAGATTTTGGGTAGGAGGAAGGAGGTAGAAGGGTCATGGATAGAGGACGAGAAATTCAGCCTAACAGTAGAAAATACCGGAGCAGAGGAGTTTGAAATCCCCTAGGCCAGATAGTCCCAGCATCTTTTGGGAATGAGGACACAGATAAGATAGCACTTTATTGCTCTTACAGACAAGGTTTGGTGAGCATATGACTTGACAAACATATTCCAGTAACCTCACAGCCTTTCAGTGCTCTGCAGCCCACAGGTTGGGAACCAGTCATCTAGTCCTGAAGAGAAGATAGTTTTAATTTGAGAGCCAATCCTGTTAATTTGGTAGTGGCTACTAGAAGCACTGTGTTCAAATGAATCCTGAGGATATGTCTAGATGTTATAGCAAAGATTGCTATGAGTGATTATTGATATCTCTTATTGGCCTGGACAGGAGTAGTGATGGCATGTATGCTGAGTGTTTGCTTTCTCTGATTCAATCATACTTTCATAAGAAGAGACTACAGCACAGCAAGATGGCAGGATTTTCTCCCTATTACAAAATTAGTTAATAGCAGAAGCATGTCTAGATCTCTGGTCTCCTGATTAGTGCTTTTTCCATGACACTAAGCCAGTTAAAGAATTTTATTTTACCATCTAGTCTCAGGCCCAATATATTTTTCAATGTTCTTTCCACATTTGCCCCTTGTTTTTTCTGGAAGTCTGTTTCCATGCCAGACTTAGTATAGTTTCCTTCCTTCATTTAAGAAAACAAAATTAAACAAAGCTTATTTGGGGATTTATCTGGTGAATTTAACTGATTATTGAAATAACGGTCTCGATTCTACTCCATTTCCATGTCCACTGTCCTGTTATAACACATTCGTGCCCAAGCATTAGACTTTGAAATTAGAGGACTAGTTCATTGTTGAACTAAAATCTGGTGCGATTTAAGAAGACCCAGTGAAAGCCTTCCCCCGTTTTTCTCTCCTTTCTCAACCTCCAAGTTCTCTTGCTTCCTTTCTATTTTAATGTTTTTCAGGCACCTGAGATTAATTTCTATTTACTTATATGTACACCCCCACACCCACGAAGCTCATGGTTCCCACAAAACCTCTGTTCACTAGAGCTAGAATGGACTTAGTCTTCATTCAGTCTATCTTCTGAGGCAGCTAAAGGCTCAGAGAGAGTAGTGCTGGAATTTTTCAAGACTGCAGAGCTGGAAGACAATTTTCCAGAATCCAGTATGCAAAATGGCCAATTTGTTGAATGGCAATGCACACTCCAGTCTTGTTTTTATGAACTCTTTTGTTTAGTTGATGAGTTTTCATTTTGTGTTTGTTTTAAGACTTACTGAGTTTTCCCCAGCATCCTCCTACTGCACTTGAGCCTGGGGAGAAGAGAAAAAGGGAGAATAAAGAGCATGAAAAGACTATATAAAGAATGTGAATAATTTTTATTAGCATCATATCTATTCATAATATATAATTAAATTGCTGCATATATTCAGAATATTTTCTTTAATAAGACTCTATTAATGAAGGATACTAATAAAGAACATGTTCTTATGACCCCATTCCTCTATGAGTATGAATAGAGATTTTCCCTATACCCCTCAATTTTCTCTCTCTCTCTCTCTTGTCCTGAAGCATTTCTTCTTTATCTTTTTTCAATTCCCTCTAAACACCAAGCGCTTTCCTATCTCATGACTTTTGAACTTGCTGTTCTCTATGCCTTGAATACCCTACCCCCTCTTAACACCAATGTTTCCTTGACATTTTCAAAGTCTCAGCTTAAATGTCCTCTTTTCAGTGAGGCTTTACTTGATCACCTAATCTAACTTTACTCCTTTATCTTGTGTATCAGTTAGTTTTTGCCATGTAACAAACCAGCTCAAAATTTAATGGCTTAAAACACCAGCATTCTGGCCAGGTGGCTCATGCCTGTAATCCTACCACTCTGGGAGGCCGAGGTGGGAGGATCGTTTGAGCTCAGGAGTTCGAGAGCAGCCTGAGCAAGAGTGAGACGCCATCTCTACTAAAAAAAATAGAAAGAAATTAGCTGGACAACTAAAAATATACAGAAAAAATTAGCCAGGCATGGTGGTGCATGCCTGTAGTCCCAGGTACTCAGGAGGCTGAGGCAGTAGGATTGCTTGTGCCCAGGAGTTTGAGGTTGCTGTGAGCTAGGCTGATACCACGGCACTCTAGCCCAGGCAACAGAGTGAGACTCCATCTCAAAAAAACCCAAAACAAAACAAACAAATGAAAAAACAACACCAGCATTCATTTAACTCATGATTTCTCTGGGCCCAGCTGGGCTCACTTACAGTTCTGAACTCAGTTGGTGAGTTGGCTGAAGGCTGGCTGGTCCCAGATGATGTCATGCACATACCTGGTGGTTGACTGGCTGTCACTTGGGGTGATGGGGATGACAGGGCTGTGTATTTCTCATCCTCCAGAAGGCCAACCTAGACATCTTAGAGTTACAAGAACAAGGGTATAAGTCCTTAAATGCAAGCGCTTTTCAAGTCTCTGCTTACATTTTATTGTTGCTATCTCATGGGCCAAAGTATATCACAAGGCCACGCCAGATTGAAAGGGAGGAGAAAGATTACATCTCTTGATGGAAAGAGTTCCAAAATCAAATTGCAAAGGTATGGGTACAGGAAGTGGAAGAATTTGTGGCTAATTTTGTGGGCAATAGGACATAAATAAAAAGAATACAAGCAGAGGCTTGGAAAGCACTTGCACATTGGGGTCTGCTCTCTCACCATGCCTGAGACACAGAAGCTACTGTATGACAAGCCCAGGCCAGCCTGCTGGAGAATGAGGCTTCAGGGAAGAGAACTAAGGTGCCCCAGCTAACAGCCTGCAAATCACCAGATGTGAGTGAGGCCATCCTGGATCATCTAGTGTCCAGCTGATCCACCAGCTGAGTATAGACATATGAGAGAGCTGAGCAGAGATCAGTGGAGCCTGTTCAGATTAGAAAAATCACCTGGTTGATTTACAGAACTGTGAGCTAAATGAAATATTTATTGCTTTAAGTCACTATGGTTTGGGATGGTTTGTTACATAGCAAAAGCTAACCAATCCAGGGGCCCTGGATTAAGAAACCAGATTCAATCAGGAAATAATACATGATCCTATGTGTTTGTATCTTGTAGCAGACAGTGTGAATACACCACCCTTAATTGGTCAAGCTTTACCATCTCTGTCCATGTCCACCAGACTTCCAGCTACCAATTTCTGAATTTCTTTGCCTGAGGACTTTCTCTGGTCACCAGAGATTACCCTGCCTGCATACATAGCAGGCCAGAAGTTCTGGAGAATGAATATTTACTTGGATCATCCTTCAACCAATGACTAAAGGGTATATAAATGCCCCAGCAAATTGCAAAATGAACAATTTGTTCCAAACTGTCTCCCAGAGTTCCCCAGTGAGGTTGTACTCCGGGACTTGGTAAAGAGCTCCCATCACCTTCCTGCTCTTATCTCTTTCATCTGCAGCCTGACCTGGAAACACAAGGCTCAGGCATGAGCCTAGGGTGTGCATTTAGGCTCTGTCGCAGGCTGAAGCTGAACATTTGCACCCAACAGAGTTGGCATATGGTTGTGATGGGGGGGAAGGGAGAGCTTTGGATATGGTTATCAGAGATAGAATGAAGGTCAAGGGTAAGAAGGAGCTGAGGGATAAGAGAGAGGAATGAGACTAGGGAGAAATCTACTCTGTATCTTATATAGCAAGAAACGAAAGCTATAGGTTTAATGTGTTCATTTTTCTTTTAATAGTCTTTTTTTCTTCCAATATTATTTTTTGGGTGTGTGTTTGTTTGAGGTATAATTTACATATAGTGAAATACATAGATCTTCAATGTACTGTTCAATGAGCTTTAACAAATGTATATACCTGTATAAACACCTTACAAATCAAGATATGGAACATTTTGGTCACCCCTAGAATGTTCCTTTGTGCCCCTTTGCAGTCATTTCTCATGCACCACCAGAGGCAATCACTGCTGTGATTTCTGTCATCATATATTAGATTTGGCTGTTTTAGAATTTCATAAAAATGAAATCATACAGTATGTACTCTTTATGTCTTGCTTCTTTACTCATTATAATGTTTTGGAGATTATCCATGTTGTGTATATCAGTAGTTCATTCCTTTTTATTGCTAGGTCATGTCCCATTGTATTACTATAGCATAATTTATCTACCAGTTCTTGTCATGTTGGATATTTGCATTGCTTCCTGTTTTTATCTACTCTGAATAAAGCTACTATGAACATTCATGTACAAGTCTTACAGGCATATATTTTCATTTCTCTTGAGTAAACATCTAAGAGTGAAATTGCTGGATTATAGGGTGTGAAGCCTTTGCTTTTGTTGCCTCCGTGGCTGACTCAGTTTCCCCAGCCCTCTGCCTGGCCTGTGTTCCTGCCGGGTCTAGGGTACTGAGATTTTAGCAAGCATTCTATGAAGGGGCCTCATGTATTCATCCGTACGTTTCAGAGCAGGGAAGGAGGTAGGACTGGGGAAGAGCATGAGGCTGGAAGTTGGGCATGAGTGATAGGAAACCAGACTCTAGTCTTGGTTCTTTCATTAATAATTTTTAGCAAAGTAATTTTCTGAAATTTGTTTTTATTCCCATTAGTTGCTCTTCAAGGTTCCTTCCATATGGTTCTATGTCTGTCTTGTGAGTTCGTAGTAGATATTCAATTAGAATTTGTTTTCCTATGTGGGAGAGGGAAAAGTATTAAATTATTTGTATTTCTCCTGACTTCAACAACATTAAAATAGTTATTATTTCACTGATTTTCCTGCCTACCAATAAGGGTGGGTGTTAAGGATGATGTTTTGTGCTTGTAACTTGGATGGTCCATTGGGATACAAATAGGGGAAGCCAAGAGTGACCAGATTAGAAGAAGGAGGAGGCTACAGAAGTATAGCAAATAGAAGAGGAGGGGGAGGAGGGGTGTGTGTGTGTGTGTGTGTGTGTGTGTGTATAAGGGAAGCATAAAAGCAAGAGAAAGAATGAGAAACACACAGAGAGAAAATGACAGTTGCCACAGGGAGTAAACTTTGGAGAGAAAAAAGATGTTTTGAAGCAATTTTGCTGAATCATGTACAATGTCAACAACTCTCTCTTTCACCAAGAAAATTTCAGAAAAAAACATCCAGCATTCTAGTCTTTTCAGTGTTGGATATATATTTCTAGTGACCTCAAGACCCCCTCCCAAAGGGGTCCTACAACATTTAGATTGAATGAATGAAAGTATTAGTTAGGCTAAAAGGCTAAGTTGCTGTAACAAAGACACCTAATAACACAGTAGCCTATAGAACCAGGAAGTTTGTCTTTCAAGTAATAGTTCAGAGGTGCATGATCCAGATTGGTGAAGCAACTCTGCTTCATAATTAGAAATCCAAAGTCCTTCTATTGTGTGGCTTTGCCATTCTCTAGAGCTGTGGTCCCCAATCTCCAGGCTGCAGACTGGCACTGGTCTGTGGCCTGTTAGGAACCGGCTGCAGAGCAGGAGGTGAGTGGCAGGTGAGTAAGCGAAGCTTTATCTGTATTTGCAGCTGCTCCCCATTGCTTGCATCACCGCCTGAGCTCTGCCTCCTGTCAGATCAGTGGTGGCATCAGATTCTCATAGGAGCTTGAATCCTACTGTAAACTGCATATGCGAGGGATCTAGGTTGTGTGCTCCTTATGAGAATCTAATGCCTGATGATCTGAGGTGGAGCTGAGGTGGTGATGCTAGCACTGGGGAGTGGCTGCAGATACAGATTATCATTAGCAGAGAAGTTTGACTGCATAGAGACCATAAGAAATCAATTGCTTGCAGACTCACATCAAAACCCTATCAGTGAGTGACAAGTAACAATGTAATAATAATAGAAATAAAGTACACAATAAATGTAATGCAATTGAATCATCCTGAAACCACCCCCACCCTGGTGTATGGAAAAATTGTCTTCCATGAAACCAGTCCCTGGTGCCAAAAAGGTTGGGGACCATAGCCCTAGAGTATTGTTTTCTGTATAGTTGAAGGTAGATTGTTGTGGGTTCCAGGTGGTGGGAGGGAGACACATAACATGGAGGAGACATGCCTACTGTCTTAAATTTTAGTTCTGGAAGTGGCATACATCAGTTTCTCTTATATTCCATTGGCCAGAATTCAACCATATGACCAAGGCTAATCTCAAGGGAGACTGGGAAATGTAGTCAAGCTGTGTGCCCAGGAAGAAGGGGAGAGTGGATTGTAATGAGCAACTGGCAGTTTTTATCCCAAAGAGCAAGCTCTCAAATCCTCTAAGGAGCTGCTTGGGTGACTGTTCATCCATTGTTTGAGGGAAGATCAATATTCTTCAGGTCTCATTGAGATTTTTTCTACTCTATCCTGTCCTGCATCTGCCCTGTGTGTGTGCACTCACACCATGGTCTGATGGTCTTTGGGCAAGAGGATTATTTGCAGTTCTTGAACCCTTGCCTGATGCCAAGTTATGCTACAGCTGAATGTGCTTCAGGAGCAGAGTAAAGCAGGAGGGAAGTGAGCTGAAGAGCACTGTTCCCTCTGCCTGTTTGTCTCACAGTGGGGAGCTGAAACTGAAGTCTCAAGTCTCCCTTCTTTCCTGGAAAATCTTCCCGAGCCAGATGTGCCCTTTTCTACCCACCTCCATTATGCAACAATCTTTATCTTTTTTCTTCCCTCTTCCCTTGCAGACCCTAATAGTGTTGACTGGCTATGACAGTATGTAATTGAATACAGAGCATTCTCCCTCCACTGTGATTAGTTAAACTTCATCCCATATGCAGTTGGGTCACCCTTAAAAAGATGCAGCTAAGGTCTCGAGGCTACAAATTCCTCCTGAGGTGTTGAGTGGCATGTGCTTGGGTGTTCCTCCATGGTGACACCAATGCCAATTTTATTAATTGAGCACTTCCTCTCCTCTTGCTTCCTCTCCCTCTGTCCCCTCCTCTTTCATGACTTTGGTTCTGCCGTTTTTGTTTACTTCATGCCCATCATGACCTGTGAGCCAAGTCCACACTGTCAGCGGGTCTCCTGGAATGTCATCCTTTATTTGGCTTGTAACCAGTCTCTGGGGACAGCAACATGGCAGTCATAGCTGATTAGGGCAACAGAGAATTTTTCTCTTCAAGAGAAATAGCTAGAGTTTAATTAATCTCAGGGCAAAATGGTTCATCTCAAAATAAATTATATTCTCTAGCTACTAGAACAGCTGTTGAACAAAACACATTTTCCAGCAAGTGAGAAAAAGAATGACAACCTGCAGATCTTAAATGAGAAGAGCATTGAAAAAACAAAAGCAAACAGGTGTGGTAGATTATATGAATGATGGCCCCCATGTACCTCCCCTTCCTGCAGCATTGTAGATCTTCCCATCAAGAGTTTGAATTTATATGGAAGTAACATTCACTGGGCATTGGGAAAGTGGGAGGGGGGAGGAAGTGATGGGTAAATTCACACCCAATGGGTGCTGTTCGTGCTGTCTGGGGGATGGGCACACTTGTAACTCAGGCAGTGCAAAGGCAATTTATGTAACCAAAGCATTTGTACTTCTGTAATATTCTGAAATTTAAACAAAATTTAAAACAACAACAATAAAAAAAAGAGTTGGAATCTATTTCTCTACCCCTTGAGTCTAGGCTGGTCACATGACATGCTTTGGCCAATGAGACATCAGCAAACATGAAGCGAGCAGAGGCTTGCTATGTGTTTGTGCCTTGGGGCTTGCTCTCTTGTGCCTCCTGGGACCCTGAGGCCAAAGCTAGCCTGCTGGAGGATGAGAAATACATACCTGCCTTTATTACCCCAAATAATAGCTTGCCAATGCTGGACACATGAGTGATGCCATCCTAGATCACCAGCCTTTAGATAACTCATTAGCTAACTGCAGGCAAATGAGAAATCTCAAATCAGACCAAAAGAACTATCTTGATAAACCTCAGAATTATGATCTAAATAGTTGGTGGTTTATTTTAAGCCATTAAGTTTTGGGCTGGTTTGTTATATATTAATAGCAAACACTGATACAACTGAGCATCCAGTGTGTATACGTGTATGTGTGTGTGTATATCTATATGTGTGTCTCTTACATCTTCCCCCATATCCATAAGAAATGTTCTCAACATGCCCTGAAATCAGTACAGTCAAGTAAGACCTTTACTCAGACATTCTTAGGAACTCCAAGCTCCAAAAATAAACACATAGCGAAGGAGTAAGTGATCAGTCTCCTCTTCTCTCCTATTCCTTTCCTGCCCCAGGCTCCTGAACTTGAAGCCCAGCCAGGCAGAGACCTGGCCAATCTGAAGGAAGGCAATACCTAGAATGTGCCACACCATTCATTTCCCTGGGGACACTGCTTCTCCCTGGCAACCCCAGCAAGAGAGATGAAGGAAGCTATGTATGTACCCGTGTTCTCGGACCTCAGGGAAATGGATGATAACCACTGGTACTTTCTTCCTTCTCATCATGGAGTTTAGATGCCAGAAAGTTACAACCTCCTTACTGTACCTCATACCCCACAGGGCTGGCTATTGCTGATGGTTTTCCTAAGATAAATTCCCTAAGAGTGTTATTATATATCAGATATGGCTACTGGTTCCTAAAACCACATATATGGCATTTCTGAGGGGTCTCCTTTGGTTAGACAAAGCCCACATTCTGTCTTTAATATTAGCTTTCCATATTTCAATAGGCATAGTTGGCCTATTAGTTGGCCCCTATCAAATATGTTGATTTTATTTTGGAACAGTCTATAGTAAATCTAGTTCTTATGAATTTAAAGCAACTGGCAATAGGACTCCTTTCCTTTACTTTTTTCTCTGCCCCATTTCTTTTTTTCCTACATGTTTTCATACATGTTTCAGCTATAAAAATCAGTTTTATTTCTTTCAAACAGCTTTATCAAGGCATAATTTATATACTACAAAAGTCACCTGTTCAAAGTGTACAATTCAACAGCATTTAGTAAATATGCAGAGTTGTGCAGTCATCAGTACAATCCAGTTTTAGGACATTTCCATCACACCCAAAGATCCCTTGTGCCCATTTGCAAGTCAGTCCCCATTCCCACCCTCAGTCCAATGCAACCACTAATCTATTTGCTGTCTCTATAGATTTGCCTGTTCTAGACATTTCATATAAATGGAACCATACAATATAGAGAAGAGATTTCTTTTGATAAAGACAATACTTAGGATATGAGTTTATTAGAGACATAAAAATGTTTACAAAAGCTACTCTTTTGAAAAGTTGATCCATGAATTTGAACAAGGTGACCTATTTTGGTTTGGGTTCCCTCAAAGCAGATGCCAAGGAAAAGACTTGGGGGCAGGTAGTTTATTCAGGAGATAATCACATGAAACAGAAGTGAGAAAGTGGGGAGAATGAGACACAGAGGGGAAAAAATACAAAAAAAATTAAAATCACACAGTGAGAAGTTACTGCTGTGGATAACTGGGACAGAGCCCCACTGAGGATTGCCTGAGGAACCATGTGGAATGTGCTTCTGGGGAAGCTAAAGCATTTATCCACTATGTTAGTTCTCTAACACTGTGTAACAAATCACTCTAAACTTAGCAGTTTAAAGCAACAATTCACATTTATTATCTCTCACAGTTCTAAGGGTCAGGAATTTGAGGTTGGCTTAGCTGGGTGGTTCTGGCTTGGGGGTCTCCCTTTAAGGTTGCAATAAGTATATTGGCTGGGGCTGCAGTCATCTGAAGGTTTGACTGGGGCTGGAGGATCTGCTTCTAAGATGGTACACTCACCTGGCTGACAACTCAGTGCTAACTGTTGCAGAAGACCTCAGTTCCTTGCCACATGGCTCTGTCTGTAAGGCTACTAGAGTGTCCTCACAATATGGCAGCTGGCTGCCCCCAAAACAAGTGATCCAAAAGACAGCAAGGTGGAAGCAGCAAGGCCTTTTGTGATCTAGACTTAAAAGTCACACACCGTTATTTCTGCTATGCTATATTGGTTGCAAAGGTCAGCCCTATTCGGTGTGGAAGAGGACTGCACAAGGGCATGAATTCCAGGAGACAGGGATAATTTGGGTTATCTTGGAGAAAGGATACCACATCCATTGACTCCTGTCCTTCGCTGGTTGAGTTGAGCAAGCACCTGGAGGGGCTGGCAAGAGCCTAAGGCAGAGGTGTAGGTGTTTGAAGTGGGAAGTTGCCAACCTGCTGGGAATTATCCACTGTGTCTGCAGGTAACTCAGAAGTGGGCCTAGGGGCTATGGGATGAAGCCTCCCCAGCATCTACCACATGCCGCAAGGCTGCCATGTTAATAAGACAGATTTTCAGGCCCACCCTTGATAATGAAAAGATAAATCTTCGACAGCTCAGACTTATAGGTTGAACAAGATGATGGGTTGTCAGTGACGTATTTATACCTTTCGGGAGCCCTCTAAGTGACTGCCACACCAGACTGAGATTTGGGCTTTTGGAAGCCCATCCTCCTCAAAGAAGGAGCTCCCAGAACACCAAAGCCAGCCTGCTCCTCGTGTTGCTATAGAGGATAAAATCACAGTCCAGCCCTGGGCAGAGGTCCAGCAACATTCTTGAAATATGGGAAGGGAGCTGAAATCAAAGACAGGAGTCAAGATTTAGAGCCTCAATGTGGTGAAGGTTCTTCTCAAGGTAACCTGGAGTAGGAAGAAATGATGACAGACCAAAGCCTGGCAACACTGCTAAGCACTGGATTTAAAGCACTGACGTCAACAGGCTCCATCACTCATGCCACCTAATGCTGCTGTCCCATACAGGAGAAAAAGCAGGAGGAGACGGGGAAGGTAGGAATGGAGTAACAAAGGGAGAGGAGGGGAAACAGGCCTATAATTGAGTTAGGTCCCTTGCTGAATGGCCAAAGCTAAAGGAACTATATGTCCTGGCTGGCTCAGGACAATCCTGGTTAAACCTGTTATTCTGGAATAGTTATCAACAGCAAGCATTTCCTTTTACTCTCAAAAGCACCCAGGTTTCGATGGTAAATTACATGTTCATTTTACCCACAGCACACTATACTGTCCCAAACATAACCTTCCTCACGACTGATTGTAAATGTTTAATGTCTGTCTTTTCTGCTCAGCTGTGATTTCTGGGAGGATAGGGACCACATCTGACTTTTACACTACTTTATCTGAAGTATTGGCATTTGTGAAGTGCCCAATATATACTTTACTTACAGAATGAATGAGTGAGTGAGTGAATCAATGAATGGATACACTAGCTCTTTTCAAAAGGTGTGATATGTTTGGAATGAATTGAGGGGAAGGAAGGGGGAAGTCATTAAGTCTACAATTCCAAAGGGAGCCAAAGGAGGCATGTTTAAAAACCCTGGGTCAAGGCTCTATTCAAATGTATTCCCTTTATTTAATTCCAGCAGCTCTGGGGCCAGATGGTGTATGCTCACAAACAGAGCTGCTGCTGGTGAAAAGTATGGGGCTGTGAAATGCTCAGAAAAGCCCCAAGTGTGAATCAACAGGCTTTGCATCTCTGCTCTCTAAGGGTTTTTTCTGTCAGCAAGTGGTTCTGAAAGCCAGTAAATGGTGTTTTCGGTGGCATGGGGCTGTAATGCACATTTTCTGTATTATTTCCTTTTTAGGGAGAGGGAGCCAAGCATTTTGCCACCAAACAAGGACCATTTATGGACTATTCAGTCGCATTTGCTAAGAGCTGCTGCGGCTGCCACGTGTTTCTAAGCATAAACCTTAGCCCATCTCACAGAGCCAAGAGCACAGGCACAGCATTTGTGAGACCAGAAAAAGTGAAAAATGAAAGCTGAAGCCAGAGCTCTGCACAGACTGCTGAATGGTGGCTAATTTAGAAGGGAAACTTCGACATCTCCAGTGGTGGGGTTTAGTTTATTATCCCCAGTTTGTCCAAAGACACTAAAAACTCCTTTGTACTTGGGTCTTAAATTCTCCAACAGAAATTGCTAATATGATTTTTCTTTCAGATTTTAGAAATAGACTGAGGATGCTTTTTTTTGAGACAGGGTCTAGCTCTATTGCCCGGGCCAGGGTACAGCAGTGGTGTCATCATAGCTCACTGCAATCTTACATTCCTGGGCTCAAGCCATCCTCTTGCCTAGGCCTCCCAAAGTGCTGGAATTATAGGCATGAGCCACCATGCCCTGCCTGAGGACTCTTAAGTCAATGCACCTAGCTCCTCTTTCTTGTTCTGTCATTAGGTTGTTGCAGAGCTTCTACTTAACTTTTTTTTTGTTAGATCTTTTTCTTCTAGCGTAGGAATCACTATGCTGACCACATCATTATAAGACTAACGCCCTGTACACTATTGTTATGAATATTTATTATTTACATTCTTCCATCCCGTCCCTTTCCAAGCATAATTCCAAGATACATCCCTTAAAAAAATCCTCCCTGAAGTAGAAAACTTCTCAGCAAACTGTCTAATATTTATCTAGCACCTATTAGAATACATGTAATTACACTATGATAACAGCAGGCTAAGGCAGTAGATAAGTAGCAATATTATAGTTGAAAGGTGAGGATGGATAGAAGTAGGCAGGCAGGAGAAAGGGCCTTTCAAGACAGGGAACAATATTGGTGAGGTCTAGACCAGGATTTAGCAAACTGGGACTTACACACCAAATCCAGCCTGCTATTTTTTTTTTTTTTAAATTTTATTGGGGGAAAACTACAAAACATTTATGGTACAATGTTTACAGTCACAATTTGTAGTGAGCTGATTTCCCAAAATATATTACCACTCAAGTTGACTTATCTTGTTACATTCAAAAACCTACTCTGTCAAAGTAGTCCAGAGAGTACATAATAGTGCTCCAACTGTATCTACATACAACCAACACTCCATTTTAAGTGTACAGTTAAATGA
>CAUYRT010062075.1:0-13707 GCA_963574885.1 Lepilemur ruficaudatus | reverse complement strand
ACGCCTGTAATCCTAGCACTCTGGGAGGCTGAGGCGGGCGGATCGCTCAAGGTCAGGAGTTCAAAACCAGCCTGAGCAAGAGCAAGACCCCGTCTCTACTATAAATAGAAAGAAAGAAATTAATTGGCCAACTAAAGATATATATGTAAAAAATGAGCCGGGCATGGTGGCGCATGCCTGTAGTCCCAGCTACTCGGGAGGCTGAGGCAGAAGGATTGCTTGAGCCCAGGAGTTTGAGGTTGCTGTGAGCTAAGCTGACGCCATGGCACTCACTCTAGCCCGGGTAACAGAGTGAGACTCTATCTCAAAAAAAAAAAAAAAAAAAAAAAGTGACCAGAGGACTTTTTTTTTTCTTTTGAAAGTCAACAGACAGTAGTGTGACCTGTCTGAGATTTTATTTAGTGTCACGAAAAGAACTGGCCCTACAAAATTAATTTGATAGGCCATGGAGGAAGAAGGAAGGGTAAGTGTGTTTTCTGATATCACCACGTAAATCCTATTTGTTCAAGGTGCTTGCACTTATAATCCATTTTGAATATAAATTTTGCTTGGCTGCACCAGAGTGGATTATTTCAACTTTCAAGTCTTTTTCAGCAACACACCACTCTCAGTGAATACTGCCCTTCTACTCAGAAAGACATCACTATTGTCGTTTCTTCTTCCTGCAACTCCCCTTTGACTTTAGCGTGCTGTTGCTAGTTTTTCAACTCACAGATAAATATTTTGCCATTTAACCTAGAGACAACGTTATGAATCTTGGGAATAGATTTAGCTTCAGAAGCATGCCATCAATTCCAGGGGATGGAGATCAGTAAGGACAGTCAAAGCATCTGAATCAAATTTGGGCTACTTGATAAAAAAGAAATTTTGCAAGTAGAATTTATCATTTACAATAATGATGATCATTTCAGAACTTTGTATAGCATTTTAAATCTTTCAAAATATTTATTTCTTGTAGGAAAGGGAATAAATGGGATTACATGTCCCATATTTGAAATGAGGACAGAAAGTAGAAAATGTCTTAGGAGTTATTCAACGCAGCTACTTAGAGGCAGAACAAGGACAAGGTAAAGCTGAAGCCTGATAACTTTTCAGTTATTTTGTCTAGCAGCAGGAGCTACCAGTTATGGAAAGTTATAATATGTTAGGTTCCCTGATGAGGCACTTTATATCATTCATCTCATTTTTTATCACATGCCGTGTGGATTATCTCGTCTATCTAGTATCTGGCCAATGAAGATTTAGGATATTTCCTATTTGAGTCAATTCCAGGAAGCCTAAAGAGATCTACTGAGATGGTCCCTTGGCAATCCCCAAAGCATCAGAAAGATTTAGGTTATTTGAGTTTAAAAGTTAGAAGTAATTCAGATGTGGCAGCAGCATGGGTGGTCCGAAATGTCATCCACGTACAGTATGTGATTTAAATGTTGGCAAAGTGGGAAAATAATAGAAAAATGTAGACTGGGAAAGGGTGATGGAGGATTTAGAAGCTGGGGGACAAGAGAATAGTGTCTTCATTCTTCCCTAATCTCCTGTACCACATTTTGCAAACTTTATCATTATTTTACCTATAAATATATTTGAATTTCAAATTTTAAAAAAATCTATCTTTCACAAGTTTATATTCTTTTCCTTTTTGTGGACATTAGACAAAGACTTTAAGGTTTATATGACCATGTTTGTTGAATAAAATGAAGAATGTGACAGTACTTTAGAAACTCAATGTTGTGTAAGGCTATCTTTGGCTGTATGTTTTGTAGCCCTCCTGACATTGTGCGTTTCTTTACATGACTAAAAATTTTCTATAAAACTCTAGTAACACATAGTTTGATAATGTGAACATAGTTCACCAACACTTTTGTCTTACGAACTATAAATTTTTTGATAATAACAATCTGTGATTTTATCTACTTTTATAAGAATATAGCATGATGATCTAGTGCAGTAGTAGAAATTTATTTGTATTTTAAAATGGAAAAACAACATATGAAGTAGTATAGGAAGAGCCCATAGGAAGCACTTCATTTTGAAGTGCTTTGGAGTTTCTTTTCCTATTCATTTTCTTTCTTTTACCACAATGGGGGCAGAATTATTTTCTTCATTTCCTAGTGGCACTTATGTTATTTGTGGGTTATGCATTCCTGTTCTTTATGCTGCAGATCTTGGTATTAAAACCCATGCTCATTGGGGCTCATTGATAGAGCTACCTAGTATCTAAATTCAGTATGAATTATGACGTCAGAAAAATACACTTGAGTTGAGAACACATCTTTGATTTTGCTATACTACCTTTTGTTATATTCACACGGGAAAATAGTTATTTATGTGCGTATGGCAGAGTGCAAAGGTTAAACTGTATTTTGAGTTTCTGTTTTCCAGTTGGGATACGAATCATTTGCTAACCTCTTAAGCCAGCGTTGGATCTTCGCTTGTTAATAAGTTTTACCTGCATAAAATTATGGTCACACTTGTGGGTATTTCTACTGGCTGAATTGAGTTTGAAATGTCTAGCCTGGAAGAAGCTAGAAAGATAAGTGAGTAGGTGGTAATAACACAAGCTTTTCAGAGGCAAAAAAAACATATAGTAAAATGTAATAAATGATTATATTAAATAACTATTTTTTTTAGACAAGTTAACATTATAGCCTGATGCCTTACTGTATTATAGATCAAAAAATAATTTATCTCAGATTACTGGTCACAGTGACCAAGCTCATATTTGGTAGTAAAATGGTGCATTATCTATTTAAAGTGAGTCAGCTCCTAAATTCAAATATACCAAAAGGGCAGCATGTACTAGAGATGTGTGAGATTTAAAAGATATTAAAGTGCCTCAGCACATTATGCCTTAAAATAGCCACATCAAGCCGTGTTGTATTATGGTGTTTACAATGGTGAAGTATGAAAGGGTCTACATTCAAATATACTCTGAAAGTCTAATCCTACACTTGTATTAATAATATTTTACCAGTTGTAGCTATTAGAACCTCCTAAACATCTTGACTTTTTACTTTTACTTTTTTTCTTCTTTTTAACTCAGAAGTCTTAGAATCAAGCGGGGGGGGCAAATATGAAAGTAGGGAGGTGGTGTTAGGGACAGAAAAACAAAAGGTAATGGAATGTTAGGGACAGAAAAACAAGAGGTAATGGGATGATAGGAGCAGAAAAACAAGAAGAAGGAAACAGTTAAAGAAAAACAACAAAGAAGGAAATAGTTACAGAAAAATAACCAGGGAAAACAGTTATTTCAGTCCTAAAGAATGGGGTAAATAGACCATGGAACAGTGATCACCAATCAGAAAATAGAAAAACACCATAAACAGTGACTTTCGCCATCACACGTATAGGAGAAAGGAATGTCTAGGACATAAACTTCAGGTTATGTGCATACCTGGAAAAATCCAGACCCCAAACCAGTGACGTATAGTTATGAATAACTGTAACTAACCTTTACTTAAACTACTAGCTTAATATAAAAGGAAAAACATACAAATAGACAGTGTCTTCTCCACCCTGGGAGACAGACCCATTTCCCCTTAGGAAATGTACTTTCGCTTTGCACCCCTAAACTTTCCTTACAATAAATTCTTCATGCATACTTGCTGAGTGCCTTTCATCTCTCTCCATTGTGGGCCAAGGCTTGCGATTTTTCCAAGCCAGGGTCCCAAGAACTGGGAAACACTTCAAAATCCAGGCACAGACAGGACTGTGACAGTGATGTAACTTTTTTTTTTAATACTTCATGCTTTGATCAATGCATAATATCCTACAAATTTGGTTAATAATCACAGCTAACATCTGCTAAATATTGTATTGCTAGGTACTGTTACAAGCTAAGTGCTTTTCATACATTATCTCTTGTCCTCATATCTCTGCAAGGCAGATACTGTTTTTTTCATATATAAATGAGGAAATTGAGGCTAAAAGAAGTTACGGAATGTATCCAAGGTTTTGAAAAAAGAGCCAAGATCCTAACAAAGGTCTGCCTGATTTTGAAAATCCTGTCTTTCCCCCATACCAATGATCTTACTATAGTGACTTTCAATATCCTATCAATCTTTTGCTCTTTGGCATCACAATAGGAAGTCCTTTAAATGTTTAATTTTACTTTAATATTATGAAAGTTGAATATACTTAGACAGTATCTCCTGCTACAGAGAGAAAGTAATTATAAACTCAAAATCACATAAAGTTCCAAAAACTGAGTTTGAATTTCTAGGGACTCAAAGGACTTGGTTCTGTTTCATGTTTTCTTTTACTTTTCAGTGGCATTTCTGTTGGACGGGATCTGGAAAAATAGGGTTCTTAAGCACTTCCTAAAGATTATCTTTAAAAAAAATTTTTTTTTTTAATCAACTTGTATAAAGTTGATGCTAAGGATCAACTACTGTCTAAAGAACCTGACGGAGCTTCAGGAAAACAAATGTATCTCTACTGTCTTGCTCCTTTCCCTGTCTTGCCCTGCCAGCCTTCTCTATTCCTTCCCCCAGGTTAACAATGTAGGATCTTTAAAACCACGGTAGAATAGGTGCTTTCAATCCTGACACACGCAGCTGTGTGGAAGAAAATGGTTGCAAATGTATGTGGGTCCCAAAGCCCAACCAGAGCCATAGTGAGGCGACCGGGACTCTTTTATTCCCTTTTCTTCTGCTGCTTCTCCTGTCTGCTTTCATTTCATAGCTCACCCCATCCTCCCCGCACCATTTTTCTCGCTGCAGAGGCCTATCTAGTTCTCTTGGGGCTTTGCTCTTTGCTGTTAACTAACTTCAGCTATTAGTTGATAATGATAAAGATTTCCCCTTCAAGAAGGATTTGATTTTTAATGAGAGACTTTTGAACTAAAAAGTGCTTATCATGCACAAGAATGAAATTTATATTATAGAAAGTTAGGGAGTTAATTCTGGACAGGATTTCTGCTTAAGAGTGGTTGCTTGATCAGATTATTCATATTTATGAAAGTGGAGCCATGGATTCGATAAAAGGAAATGACTTATCACCAACAAAAACAGTTTTATCACAGTTCACAGCTGTATGTGGGACCATAGCCTCTTAGCTTTCATGTAACTTCATATTAATTTTTTCAGCATTTCATTTTCAGAGTTTCCATATTTAGATGTTTATAGGATAATCAGGCATTATGTCCATGAAGTTGAAAAAGGGTGGTTTTCTAAGAATCTAAGTCTACATATTTTTTGATAGATTTAATTTCCTTTTTATAATACCTGTCTATGATTTCAATTTTTAAAGTGTTTCATTTATTAATATGGAGTTTATTATAGATGTGGTGAGAGTTCTGCCTACTTAAATTCTATCCTTTTAGAGTTTTGGAATTTCCTCCTACTTCTAATCATCTTACCATCCAGATAAACTCTACCAGATGTGCTGTTTCTATATTGTCTGCTATATCCTTTTAAGGATTTGTGTGCCACTTCTTACTGGTCGTAACCTTTGTTCTAAATGACAGAGAGAATGTTCCCACAGGGAAGTGGGTGGATTTTCAGAACCTGTATCTTGTATGCTTCTGTTAAAATTTTGTAATTCTAGATGTGTTTGTATAGTACAAATGTCTTTGTGTCATTTGGTTATTGGAGCATAGACGGAATCTAATGATACACAGCTTATTTAGGATTTGGGTGGATTATTGTCATCATTCTATTTCCCTTTTTGTTTATCTTTGAACCTTTTCCTGCATTGTTTTGTACCCGCTTTTGTTATCTACCTTTATCTTTCTTTTAATTCTCTCTTTTTAAATCCTTCCAGTTAAAAACAAAAGTACCCACCATAATACCATAGCATTCCTTTGTTTGCATACAGTTATCATAGTTAAAATAGCTACCACTGATTGGACATCAAAGATATGCCAGATATTTTGCATATTTTATTCCAAATCTTTAAGAAAACTGTACAAGGTAGGTATCACAATCCTGTTTTACAAAGGGAGTGTAAGATGACACACTCTATCAACTTCATCACACACTGTATTACATCATAAATTTATATTAAAGTTCATTTGTTCATTATTCATAGAGTAAAGGTATTCAACCAATATACATTGGGCACCTGTTATATGTAAGTAATGGGCTTACATATTATGGAACTACAGAGATGACTCATGTATCCTGACCTCAGAAAGCTTGCAGGCTAGATGAGGAGATAACACCTGTGAATGCATAACCAAAATATAATGTAGAAACTATGAACTTGAACTATGAACTCAAATTAGTCTTGAAACTCCAACCACTAAAATTGAATCAAATACGAAAGTAAGCTAAATAAACATTTATTCAGTGACTGAGTGAATGGTTGAATACACCAATATCGGAAGAGTAATGCACATAAAAGTCTCTGTAAATTCGGAAGATAGCTGAAAGGATCATGAGAGATGCCATGGAGAGTATAGTATTTTAGAAGAACCTGGGTATAGTATAGATCCCAGAGGTAAGGAAAGGATATTTCTAGTGAACAAACTGCATGAGCAAAGGTATGGAGGTAGGTGAGTGCGTGGTACAAAATGGAGAGAAATTAAATGCACAGGAGAAGCAGTGTTTGTGGGTACCCATGAAAATGTGGACTGGAGTCCCATCCCTCTTAAGGAGGACCTTAAGAGACTGGCTACAGGATATGGACCTATTCAGTTGGCAGAGTTTTCATTAAACCACAAGAGAAAGTTATCTTAGCTGTATACAGGACAAAGAAAATATGACAATCTCATCTGGATTTTGGGAGAAAAAAATGCACTACCAGCAATCTTTCAGTGTTGGAAATAATAAATTTGTTGGATTTTTCCCAAACTTTTTTGTAGTGGAAGCCTCAAAAAACAAAATAAAACAAGGCCAAAAACTGTCTTATACTGGGTAGGGTAAACATTGTTATTCTCAACATCAGACAAGTTCTTCACATTTTGAATAAATATTTTAGTTCTATTATTCTTTTGCCTGACCTTCTTGTCTAGTTCCAAAACAAATTGATTTGGGATGGTCTGACGTGTGATAAGCAACAATGCACAGTGGAAGTAGAAAAAATATTTTTATTTGTACATGCTATAGAGAAATTGTCTGGATTTCAGACTCTGATAAACCTGGATTCCAATCCTAAACCTACTCTTACTAACTGTGTGATCTTGGATAAGTCAGCTCACTTTCTACTCCTTAGTTTTTTTCTACCAGTAAATGGTATAACAATCCTTGTCTCATAGGGTTTTGTGAGTATTGACAATAATATATGTATACACATATACATATATATAATATACAGTGCATGTAGATGTAGATGGAACTTAGAAAATAGTGACTATTTTCTTGTAATTCTGTTCTGATTTCTTGTTTTCCTAAAAAAAAATGTCTGTGATTTAGTTTATCCCACTATGGAAGGAAATTGGCAGACTTTTACAAATTTCTTGGGAAGTGGTATAGCATAGTGGCTAAAGGAACAGTTCCGGTGCCTACCACCACCCCAAAACTAGAATATAGTTCCATGAGGAAGGGGAATTTTGTCTGTCTGGTGTATTGATGCATCCCACGCACTTAAAGAGCATCTGGTTGAGAACAAGTGCTCAGCAAATACATGAAATGATGAATATTTGGGTCAATATTTTGGGTCCACAGCATACTAGCTGTTTGACCTTGCACAGATCACTTCACCTTCTTCTGCCTTTGTTTCTTCATCTGTACAATAATAATAATATTTATTTATTTTTTAGGGTTTTGTGAGGATTAGGTAAGATAATACATGTGAGTGAGCTTAGAACAGCCCCTGGCACGTAGCAAGCATGTCATAAATGTAGCTATAGATGAGAAGGTGATGATTACCAATTAAATTGGAACAAGTACAAATTGGGTTGGATAAACAGATTGGGACATTCAGGCCTAGAATAGAGTCTCTGTCATTAAAAAAAAAAATGTGTGTGTGTGTATATATATATATATATATATACTCTCTCAAGTGCCTCCCAAGCTCCACAGTGGGCAGATTTCTTCTTTCTACAATATGTGACCCAATGCCATTCTGCTGTGGCAAGGTGGTCCTTGTGGAGTCTACTTTGTAGGGGGAAAGGGTAAGCTTCCTCCCCAACGGAAAGGGGAAGGAATCAACTTTAATTTCAGGGCAGATTTGCAGCCAAAATCCCAGCTATTTTCATCACTGACATGATCTCATTTAATCTTCACAGCACTGAGTGATTTATTATTCTTTTCCTGCCACATACAGGGAAACAGAGGTTTGGAGTAACTTGATGGAAGTCACTCAAGTCTGGGTGACTCTAGGCTGCCCAGTCTTCCCAGCATACTGTGCTAATGAGGTCTCCCAGCCCCTCTGAGGGCTACTGCTGTGTTATGGTCATTCACCAATAGACTTATCCTTTTAGATTTTTTTCTATCACTCAACTGAAGAATAATACCTGGTCCTACCTACCACAAAGATCTTGTGATCCACCTTGTAAACTGTAAAGCATTCTTTTTTTTTCTATATATATTTTTAGTTGGCCAATTAATTCCTTTCTATTTTTAGTAGAGATGGGGTCTCGCTCTTGCTGAGGCTGGTTTCAAACTCCTACCTTGAGCGATCCGCCCGCCACGGCCTCCCCGAGTGCTAGGATTACAGGCGTGAGCCACCATGTCCGGCCTATTCTTATTATCTTTATTGCATTTATTGTTTTCTTTTTATCACCTGGTCTTCTTACAGAATTCTAATGGAAAGTGTTTGGTTAGTGGAATAAAGCAGCCTGCATACAGAAAAGCTCTCTGAGTCCCTAAAGAAGAGATATTGGCTGCCATATAAATAACAACCACAGTGTAATTACTTAATTTTTAAAGAAATTATTTGAAGTTGCCCTAATTCCAGTCAATAAAAAGTGTGACAGTTTATATCCTTAAGGATATTAATTATAAGCTAAATGATAGAGCTATTTTACTAATTCATATATTGCCTCAGAGAAAAAACTTTTGGCTGTTAATATGTAAGATCTTAGATCCTGTGTGGCTTCTAAATCGATAAATGTACTTGGCACAAATACTCGATCCATTTCTCTCTTGAGTAACAGGAACTCTCAGATTGATTATCAAGGCATGTTTGAACATCACGGATGGATTTTTAATTTTCTTTGTGTCTTTATTCCTCCAGTTAGAAATACCAAGAACTATGACTATGTTCTTTGATATCTCATTATGTACTATTAATAAATGCTTCAAGGCAAAGATACTTCAACCAGTACATGTATTTTCCAAATGATTCGAGTTAAAGAGCAGCCTGTCAAGGACTGACCGGTGTATACAACTATGGGCTCACAAAAGTGATCTAAAATCAAGTAATTCTAAAAGTTTAAGCAATAGGCAAAGATTTGAATTTTATGAAATTTACTTATGAATTCAATGTATATTCTGTATCAATAATAAGAGCATTTTTCTTCCAATAAATTGAGAAACTTCCATTTGTTCTTGTCTCAGTCTACCAGAAAATCCATTTTTATGAAATTTAGTTAATTACACTTATGGGCATTAAAGATTTTTATTTCAATAAATATTTTATGAAATTTAAATATTTGTCTAATATTATTATATGTTTAGTTTATTAGACAATATAATTCATTTCCTAGAGGGTTTATTAACTCAAAGCAAGGCAAGAAGGCTATAATTAATATGCTCAGATATAATGAAGAGATTATTCTGTTATTGTTTGAATGTGTCTCCTCCAAAATTAGGGTGTTGCCAATGTGACCCAATTAAGAAGTCGGGCCTTTAAAATGTGTTTAGGCCATGAGCATAGCTCCCTTGCGAATGGGATTATATTCATGCAGTCTTTGGCTAGCTTACCCTTTTCCATTCCTTGGAAGCAGATAGCAGAAAAGTGAACCTGCTTCATCTGAAAACTGAATCTGCTGGTACCTTGACCTTGGACTTCCCAGGCTCCAGAACTGTGAGAAAATAAATTTCTGTTCCTCATAAATTACCCAGTCTCAGGTATTTTGTTATAACAGCGCAAATGGATGCATACACATTCCACAGTAATATAGCTATTCCTTTTAGTTACATGGAAAAACATACCTAGGTTGAAGTGTTAGGTACTTGCTTCTTCTGTAGTTTATATGATATGGTCAGATAGCACAATTGTTTAATCCATTGTCAACAAAAAGATGCTTGTGACAAATATCAAGTTATTTTTAGAAGGTAAGAGCTATTAAGTTCTACGCCAGCGCAATGACCAGAACAGAAGATGAAGACTTTTGAAGTAGCCTGTCTTCAGAATGTGTGAAAAAACTTAAGTTCCTTGATCATGCAGTAGGAAATTTGTGGAGTGGAGAATGGATTAAGGTCTAGTCTCTGCCTCAGGAACCTACCAGTGTTGAAGAGAGTACATCAGTTGCACAAATAATACAGCAATACTATAACATTATCTTATAGTATTTTAATACAAATAAATGCTAATAATATAAAAGTCTAATATCACATTTCTTTTGAATATGAAAGATACCCTCAAAGTGTGATAAGAGCTCAGTGGGTGGAGAGATTACTCAGTAGGACAATGATAAAAGATTCTTGATGACTTTGTCATTGAAAGATTTCAAAACACTACACTCAGGACAGTTATTCAATTTGGAGGGAATGGATGGAAGAGACAGTGGCTGGAAAGTAAGAGAAAATGTGATAATATCCGTCTAATAGAAACAATTAAAACCACCAGTGGGTTTGGCAGGAGCATATGTATACGAAGTGAAATGATATGAGATAAAACTGGAAAAGAGGACTGGGGTTAACTTACGGAGGGACTCAAACGCCAATTTAAAGAATTTGGTGTAATTTAGTAGGTAACATCAAGCCTTTGTAAACTTCTGTGTAGAAAATGCACATAGTAAGAAAGGTGCATTTGGAAACTTATTCTGCTATTGGTGTAAAATATGAGGAAAGAATTGGAGACTGGAGAATTATTGGCAGGCTGGCGCAGTGGTCCTGGCTTGCGGTGAAGAGCGCCAGGGTTAGGTTGTTGATGGGGAAAGAAAAGAGAGACGTATCTCAGCAACAAGGAGGCTTTAGAATATATATATGTCCTAGTAACTGATTTGAATGTGTGAAACAAGAAATTTGAACAATCAGACATAATTCCAAGATTTCAAGGTTGAATTGTAGAGGGAGAATTGTTATGCTATTATTAAATATTCATGTAGTGAAGTCAGCCCAAGAGGAGCAGGTTTGAAAGGTAGGATAAAAAGTTTGATTTGGTTACTATATTATGGTAGGCTGTAGAAATAAAACCACAAAGGTTTATTTCTTGGTTATACTGCATGTCTAAACAGATCAGGAGGAATATTCTTCTCCATGAAATCACTCAGGGACACAGACTCCTCATCAGGAACTTGAAAGAGAAACGAAAGACAAAGATTGAAAAATTTGGCATAGGCTTTTTACCTACTGACTCAGTCTGGAAGTGACGCCCATCACTTCTGCTAGTATTTCATTGGCCCCATGGCCCCACTTGAATGTAAGGGGGCTGAGAACTGAATCTCTTGTATGCTCAGGGAGGAAAGCATATTGGTGAGCACCAATAATGTCTACTACAGATGCACTGGCTGCAAATAAGATAATCTTTCCATAGCTTTGCATAGTGTGTATGTGAAGGGAAGAATGATGAGTAGGAAAAGAATACTTTGTCCCACTTTATATGAAAAGCCCCACTCTGTACTCAGGCCCCACATTAACCAAAGAAACTCTGGGCTCACAAAGCCTTTCTACTCTCAACTAAAAGGTATTCTTTAACCTGAGTATAACACTGCCTCGTAATGATACATCCTTTACAGAGAAGCAAGAGGTTCATTGTATAATGTCCTCTCACAATGCTCAAGACTCTTTCTAGGAGTTGTACAACTGGTGTTACTAAATAAATTCTTTGTTTTGACTCTGTATTATAACATGAAATAGGAAGAAATCTTTTGTATTTCTAAATGTCCGATAAAATATAATTTGTAGCATGTACTTGTAGCAAATAAATACTTGGAAGCTTAACTCACTCTTAGGTTACTGAAGGGTACCTATGGTTTCATGTACCATAGGCAAAATGAGAAAGGTTGAGATAAATGTAGTCACCAAAATCTTACTGTTGGTACCACCAGTTGTAATTTATCAAGTTACACTCATAATTATCTTCAAAAGATAATTGTGAGAAACCAGAGAAAGTATTTAGTAAACTTCATGGCAGTAAGGCATTCTCAACCTTTATATATTTAGATTCCTCACGGACCTGCAAATACCAGTGTAACTAAGGTAATGCTGAATGTGTTTAAATGTTTCATTTTAATAAGAAGTTGAATGAATAAACTCTAGAATAAAATCTACAGTTAATATCTGCTGTATCAACATAATAACCTCTTTTCTTCTCAAAAGTCTCCTAGTTGAAATGTTCTAATCCTTCGTACTAGAGGTTTTTAGGTTACTATACATAATTCTTCTTGTTTAATTCTTGGCAATTGTGTGCTACCATATGTAATGCCTTTGAACATCATATGCACACATTAAGATTTTGTTAATACTTGAAAGATAGATTGGAGAGTTGAAATAAATTATAAAGCTAAATAATAAACCTGTACATAAAATATTTATAAACCTAAATACAATATTTATATTATAAATTTTGAATTACATATTAAATTATAAATTATATATTATGTTATATATATTTATATCATATATAAGTATGATACACAATAAAACTTTATTTAGACTACTGTGGGAAAATTTTTAAATAATCATGTTTAAGAGATTGTAATTTAATTATATTTTATTCAATTTGAAATGTGAGGCATGAGTCCACTTTGAAAGAAGGGCCAACAGTTAGTTGAACATCACAAATAGGAATTTATATATTCATTTATTTATTTAAACATGTAATTCATAACATAAAGTTTATTATAAATGTCTTTTCCTGTTGCTATATACTCACCAAAACAACAGAAACCTCTATAATTAATAATCCAAGGCACACTTAATAAGGGGAAATTTTAGTGTAGAAATCAAGTCAATGAGTCAGATTCTCATGAAGATTGAGATGCTTCTTTTTTCTATGTTTTTAAAAATACAAAGTGTGTGCCTTTAGAAACAGCATAATGCAGAATGATAGCAGTTTAAATGAATTAATGTTACTTCCAAAGATAACTAACTCATGTTCAGGGAAAAGCAGATACCCTGAAAGAAGCTGGCTTAATGTAAAACATTTCATCTCATCTCCAATACCGCAGCTGTCATCAAAAAAATGCATCACACACACGTAACCTTTGCCAGAAAAGTCCAATTAGTTTAACAAAGAAAATAAGTTGTTATACAGCACACAGTTTCTAGAAGTTTGTGGTCTTTTAATTGCAGACATGATTAATAGAACACAAGTTGTTTTTGCAGTACCCTGAATAAGAATATGACTGAGGTTTGCTAAAAGCCACTTAAACAGAATAAAGGGCATATACATTTAATAAAAGCTCACTGGTGATAATACACAATGAAACCCTCATGGACAAATATTGCTTTTATATTTTTTTATAAAAGCAAATTACAGTGGTAAATAGTACTACTAAAATGGACCACATATATGTAATTATCTGCTTGTTTGAAAGCATAAACTTAAGAGGCAAATTACAACTTGGAAAAAGATATTTTTAGCAAATATTGTGTGTTCAACAACAATTTATTGACCATCTATTATATGTAAGACGTTGTTCTGGTTCCTGGGCAT
>CAUYRT010062070.1:0-21325 GCA_963574885.1 Lepilemur ruficaudatus | reverse complement strand
CAAGCTCCAAATAATAGGTAGAGGGTTCCAATATCTTTGTGGTTTGTTGAGTAGAATCATCGGTTGATGAACATAGGTAGAATGGCTGAGTAAGCATTAGACTGTAAATCTAAAGACAGAGGAATTCCTCTTTTTACCAGGCCCCGAGGTGACTTAACATATTGAATTGCAAATTCAAACTTCTAAACTTACCTACATATCTGCTAAACTTTCCTACCTACCTACTAAATATCTAAACTCACCTACTTATCTGTCACTGCTATGTACATTTATTTTTTTCTCTTTTAAAATAAACTCTGTTCCCTAAATGTGTCTGTTGCTTGGTCCCTGATTATACATAATACTATACCATGTAACATCTGATGTATATTTAGTCATTAAAATGTACTACCTAAAGAACAATAGACACCATTATATTGGGAATTTTTTTGTTTTCCTATGGGACTTTCAGTGTTGTCAAGCTGCTACTATATTCTGAATGTAGAAGCCAGGAAAGTCTATTATTAAAAAAAAGAAGAATTAACACCCATTGGATTAAATTAGATTCACATTAGCTTTAGATTCTTTATGTAACAAATCTTGCTATAAATTTAATGAAGTCATTTCTCAATCAAATTATAGTACATTTTACTCCATATGCAGCTATAGTCAAGTATGCCATGCATTTTCATAGCATGAACCGCATTGTTACTTATAAATTTTTAAATGTTCAAAATTTCTGATTAAAGCAATTCAAAGTTGTTTTGCATTTTAATCTTTCCTAAGAAGAGGCCCATCCTTAGCTCCCTCATTACTTGTGCTGCCTGGGGTGTTTTGTAACAATGCCCAGGACTAATACAATGAATAGGAACATATCATTAAATATGTCTTAGTGCTTCTCATTGTGATGATATAGAGAAAAACTGGGGAACATGAAGTGCTATTTTACAGCTATTTTAGCCATGGAAAAGGGTGAGGATCAATGGTTTAAACTTTTTAGACCCAATTTAGCATTACAATTGTCTCCATATAAGAGCATCTGAAATGAGGTAGCCTGCTATGTATTATATGCCTCTTTATTTTCAAGTCAAAAAAGTGTTGAATTAAAAGATATTGGCTATGGAATGGAAAGAGCCAATAAATAAGGTTAGAATTCATTTCTATACATGTAAAACTCCAAAAGATACTCATAGATCAATTTCCTCATATTAATATAAAGATTTGCTGATTAAATATCTGAGATAACTGTATAGTTTATTTTTCAAACAAGGACACTTTTAAGAGTCATAAAACACTAAATCAGGCAGAGCATCAAAACAGGCATAAACCAAGAATATCCCAGGAAAATGAATCACCCTAGTTATAAAACATAGAGATCTTCCTAAAATTAAATTGGGAATCAGGAAGCACTTGGAATCAGGCCTGCAAATGTCGAAAGCTTCAAGGTTCCACAACTTGGAACAAGCACCCTCAGATAACATTTTCTACTAAGTGCTTATCTAAGCCATTTTCCCAAGACAAGAAATAATAAACAGGTTGAATTTAAGTCATCAGCAAAAAAATCATATATTGAGGTAGGAAGGAAATATCGACACAAAATACAAGTTACTGATTACCTGAAACAATAAAATACTTCTGCTACAGAAAGAATGTATTCAGAATTGCCTGTACAAGAAGCTTGGCATCTAATATTGTGCCTTTCTGATGTAACTCATAACAGGGAAAAGAAGTTTTAACATAGTTAGATGCAAAACATTGACAGAAACCCTCCTCGGTGATATTTAGAAATACTGGAAATCCTCAAAAGGCAGAGACATAACCAGTTTGCCTTGTTGTAAAATTGTTTATCAACTCAATTGATGACTTCTAAAGTTTCCTAAAGTAGTCACATAGTGATAGTCAACACCATGGGGCAAAAAGCTGCGAATATAACTCAGAATCAGCAATATTCTATATGAGTCAGGCATGTTGTAACATTTCAATGATGTCTTTAAATTCTAATGTTTTCAGGCTGCTCCAAACTCCCGTGGCAATCAAAAATAATCTGTCATGGGACCAAGGGCTATGAACATCATGTCATAGTCATTCTGCTATTAGATTTATTGGAGGGTAAAGCATGTCATTTATGCATCAACTCACAGGAGAAAAAAGCAATCCCTATGAAGTTAATCTAATAATAGATTGGAAAGCAATGATTACCGTTTCATGTATACTAGCTATTTGTAGCAGTGGTTGGCCTAATTCTTCAGGCCTCGCTTGTCAGAGCTTTGGGATTAACAAGTGTTTAGCTCAAAATCTATTGGGAAACATCAAGAAATGGCTTAATGAGGAAAAAATCTTTGATTCCTTGCCACTGAGAGAACGCTGAAACCATACTTTCCCCTCTTCACCCCTTCACTTTTTAAAAGCTTGTTTCAAGAGTCATATTTTCCATGTAAAACAACCTTTGGGAATTAAGTTTATCAGGTACACAATAACCAGACCATGTTTTTCTCCACATAGCACTCAACTGTTTCCACAACAGTGGTCTAAGTTTTAGTTAGTCTTTTAGTTGCAGAACCAAAACACTTGATGAAAGTATTCACCAATGACCTTCTAATGGAGCATTTTCTTCTTATAACTCTGATACAGTGAAAGCAAACGGTGTTATCCACAGACTGCCTTTCACCCATACAAATACGTGAGTGTGGGATATGTTTTTTCTCCAGCAAGACCAACAGCATCAGACTGTCGCAACTTGAAAATAGCACAGGGACATCATAACATGCCCCCAGTATGAAGAAGAAAAATAAAGGACAATTATTTTGGTCTTTTAATTCAATAGGGTTTTCACTGCTAAGTTAAACTATGAAAAAATGACCAACTATGTTACAGAATACTTCATTACATCTATCTAATAGTTTACTCCTAGAAACTGTTATTCTACATTTAGTATACACAAACATATTTCTACCACCTAGCCATGAAGGAAAAATCCCAAACATATTCATTTCAAATAAAACTTTTCCAAAGATAAAATTCAATTCTCTCTTATAAGATATTGCAAAATTCTAAAACTTTAAAAACAAATGATTCAAAATTAACCAATTTTGAATTAACCAATATTATCAATAATATTGAATTAACCAAAATTAACCAATAATTCCTTAAATACTTTTCAGTAGTCTTCATATGCTTCACTGTTTAAAAAGATCAAAATTAGGTTCGGTGCAGTGGCTCCCACCTACAATCCTAGCACTTTGGGAGGCCAAGGTGGGACCAGTGATTGAGCTGAGGAGTTCAAGACCAGCCTGAGAAAAAGCGAGACCCTGTCTCTATAAAAAATTAGAAAAATTAGCCACGGTGTTGCATGCCTGTGGTCTCAGCTACTTGGAAGGCTGAGGCAGGAGGATTGCTTGAGCCCAGGAGCCTAAGGTTGCTGTGAGCTATCATGCCGCCACTGCACTCTAGCCTAGGTGACAGAGTACGGCCTTGTCTCAAAATAAATAAATAAATAAATAAATAAATAAATAAATAAATAAATAAATAAATATAAAAATGATCAAAATAAATATTTCAAAATGATTTTCTTAGTATCACCATGATATTTGCAACACTCAAGCTCTATCTCACTAGTGCATAAAATTTTGCAGTCAGAGGTGACATCCATTAGACTCCAAAGATTCAATTATCAATACAAAGATTATTACAATTATCTTTATAGATATATGCATTTATGATCCAGGAAAATAAGCCTTACCTTTTCTTGATAAATAATAGTTTTCAAAGAAACAGATGATTGAGGACTATTTACATCATCAGTGTAAATCTAGTCATTTATTAAAGGTAAGTATTGGTTGATTAATAATAGAAAACCCACCCAAAGATTCTGCCCTGAGACTACTGGAATTGATAAACAAATTCAGCAAAGTCTCAGGTTCCAAAATCAATGTACAGAAATCAGTAGCATTCCTATATGCCTACAACAGTCAAATTGAGAATCAAATCAAAGCCTCAATACCCTTCACAATAGCAACAAAGAAAATGAAATACCTAGGAATATATTTAACTAAGGAGGTAAAAGACCACTACAGGGAAAACTATTTTTAATTAAGGTATTCCTTGACCAAAAATTATCCATGAAATTAAGTTGAAAAGTGAAAACTGAAATCAATTAAAAACAATTAATTTTTAATGCAAATATAATACACTTTACTCTAAATAACTCTTCTTAAAAATATACCAGTAATTACAAATGTAGATCTAATAAAATATAAGTGGTAATTTTGACAACACTTTTAGTGATTTTCTAGGATGTAAAAGCCTTTATAACCCCAAATTTATTAGAAAAAATTAGCATTCTTAACTTGTACCTGAAAGATTACGAAGGAGAAAAAAAGCTTTTGTTCTTGATTCCTGATCTTTTTTTACATGTAATTTTTAAAAATTCATTCACTATATACCTAACAGAATCAACGGCAGTTTTAATTGATTGTTAAATCAGTATAAAATCAGAAGTAATCATACATTATCAATATTACATGTTACTAGAATTCCATGAAACCATACTTCAAAATTGTGGACAATTCTATTAAATACGCCAAAACTATTTCTTTTTATTTTTTAATGTGACCTTATTTGGAGATACAAAGACTATTTCTTAATAACTGCCTTATAGAAATTGAAAATATTTACACCAGAAAGAAAACATACAGTATTAACCTAAACTGTGCTAACTCAAGGGAAAAAATTAACATCATCATAAAAAGTCATGTATTATTTAAACACATTGTTCCAAGAGAAAAGGATTTACAATATCAAAATACACGAATGCCTCTTGAGATGTCAAACAAAATATGTAGAACATGGAATGTTGGTTCCCAGCTGTCAACCTAAGGAAATGAATGTGTATGACATCTGACAGGTGACATATAACATCCTACATTATAGCTCATCCACTTCTGCAAGTACAATCTAATTTCACTAAATGAATATACGTAGGCAGAAAATCCTCAAAAATTCAACTGCCGTTTCCACCCTCCCAAAAAAATGAAAGACATCCTACAATAGAACAAATCCTCACAGAATCTACCAGGTCAGCAAAAAAATGCTCCCTATCACAGAAATATATGCAAATATTGGCTATTCTTTAAAACACTGGTCTCAAGTTCAGGTTTTTGATTGCTACAAAAATGTATGTTTTCCTATTATGTATAAGCAATAAGCAGAAATGGACAGAAGACTAGATGTTACACATATTCTTTGTTAAATAGTTCAAGACATTACAAGACATTACTATAAATACTTTACCACATTCAAATGACAAATAAAAGATTTTGACATGCATATAAAGATTCTAATATGCGCCTTAAATTTCCATACACGTGTACTGCACACAAAATGCTGTTCCTTGGTATTCTCTAAGTTAGAGAAAGATGGGTTTAATGTGTCAGTAATATTCATGAATAAAGACTCCTCAGCTTGTTAATTACAATGATAATAATGACTCTGTTAATTAGCATTAAATCTGGTCCAGAAATTCAAAAGTTTGTAACGAACCACATGGAGATTTGCTTCACCGATGGACAAAAGGGACTATTTGACTAACCAATGGTAAATTATTTCTCACTTAAGAATCTGCATTTAATCAATGTCCCATTTTCTAAAGCCTAAATGTCTGTATTTCTATTAAGAAAAATTTAGTAGAAGTAAAATTTCATTAAAGCTCATCTTAATCTTTCTTCCCTATTGTGCCTCATTTTTAAATCACAAGCATTGCTTTGTATTTGCTAGCAATACGGATCATAATAAATTTTGGATGTTTCCTAAATGGATTAGAAATCTAAAATATTTCTGCACTAGTAGATCAGAAGGTTGTATATCTAAACCTGCCCAAACACACTGGCTGGTTCACATTCACTAAGTGGATTAGCTGAAATAAGCATAATAAATGAAAGAGAATAAAATAAAAAACAATTTCACACTAAGTGAAAGCTTGACTTATAGGAAGTGGCAGTTCTGATGGCTCAAGGCATAGAATTAGTTTTGCCACTCAATAATTTGACTGATTCACTCGAGTGGCCAGAAGAGGACATTTTCTGCCTGATTTCAGTGTAATCAAGTCACCTGCTCAGCAATTGCTGGGGCCAAGTCAATTGCACTCCACTGAGCACTGAGTGTGCGCAGGGAGTAACAAGAAGAGCAGCGTTCTGCATACATGTGCAGAACTACAGAGCGTTAATGATAGTGGGAATTAACTCCTCCTGATGCACTATTATGTTTTCCTTTCCATGTAAGATGTAATGTGAAATAGGGTTAGCTACCCTATTTCCTCAAGTAACCCACCCAGCCCAATCAGGGCTACTGGTATGTTCTCTTCCTATAGTAATAGATTTTTAAAATACATAATTAAAATCAACCAAAAATGTACAAAGGAAAATATTTTAAGTGACACTATGTATCAATCGATTTGAATCATTTCAATAGGGTATTTCACTAGGGTATGCCAAAGGCAGCTTTGGCATATATGTGTGTTGCAGCACTTTAGAATTCATTTCTTCTAAAAGGTGATTGAAATGGCACCATCACAACATAAAGTAAAGCAATACATCAAATGACAAGGTTGAAATGGTCTTGAGTAAGAAAAACAACAATGACTTATAAATCCAAACTGATTCATAAAAAGTGACCTTTGTAAAATTTATTTCTATTTATTAGCAATACATAATAGTCCCACTGACCAATGAAATTAAAAATTCCATCTAAAGGAACTCCCATGGCTTCATTTAATTCCCATGCACATTGGCATAGATACATATATTGTGTTTCCACAAGCTGACCTCTTTCTTTATGTAACTGTTATTCTCTCTGACATGTCAAGGGAGCATCACACAAAACAACTGGATTGGGACATTGGAGAATTTCGCATTGTTCTCACTCCTACACTAAAAACAGGTGCATCTAATTCACAGTCCCATGGCCTGAATTTGTCTACATTCTACAGATCAAGTGGGTACAGTTAAAGGAGATTAGAAAATGAGGATGGACACAATCAGGGCATGGGAGGACAGGGTCAAGCCTGCAGTGCTAGTAATTAAAGAAAGTGAAAATGGGCACAGTTAAATTGGTTTATGACCTGCAAAAAAAGTAGATATTTGCAAATAGTAGTCCAGAAGCATCTGCCCCATGATCCAGTTTGAAAGGGAGGCGTTATGGAGGTCTCAAATGAGAAGGGATCAGCTCAGGAAGCCAAACATTGAACACTGACTGCCTTAAGTCAAATCTACCTGCCGGCGGAATTTCGAAAATAGCTTATTTGAAAGGCATAGCCAGTCAATCTGCACATGAATTATTCCCATATTAATTGAGGCATTCAAGGAAAAATACCTGATACAAAATAACGGAAAAATACCTGATACAAAATAACTGAAAAATAAATATTAAATATTAAATTCCATCTAAATTACCATTATTTCAGCCTGTGTTTTATTTCATATTCTGTGATACAATTCACCTATTTTTTTTCCTTAAGAATAACTTGGTATAAACCTTGCAAACCATCTATATTAGCAAATTAAAAGGTGCCTACTTCAATAAGACAGTGTAGAAATGCTCTTTCAATATGCCAAGATTATCATATCTTTCATTTCTTAAAGTTATGATTTTTCTTTCACGGTTTGCTTTTTAATCTGCTCATATTTCTCAAAATATTAAAAATATTATATAATATGATCTGCTCTTAATAAAGTTTATTTTGCCTAATAAATGTCTCATTTCTAAATTATCAGTATGCAAATAACAATAGCATTATATATCTAACTTTCCAGGATAGATTGAAAAGAGAAAGAAAATTTTGATGTTTACAAAAAGGACTGTGGACTCTTAGTCACTATAGAATCCTTACCCTTAGTTATGCTTTTAAGACTGAAAAGATTATATTAAATTCCATATTATCTATGTGAGTGGAAAGGTGACTGAAATGTCAAGATAAATCTGATACTTTATGTCTTAGTTTGGTTAGCATTGCTTTAACAGAATACCTGTGTCTGTGCAATTTATAAAGGAAACAGGTTTATTTCACTCACAGTTCTGCAAGCTGAGAAGTTCAAGAGGAATGGTGTCTGCATTTGCTTGACTTCTGGTGAGGGCTTTCATGCTGTGTCACACAACATGGCAGAAGGTCAAAAATGAAACAGACTCCTGGAAGAGGGCAAAACCCGAAGGGCATCCGGGCTTTATAACAGCCTCACTCTAGTGGGAATTAATCTATTCTCACAAGAACTAACCCAGTCTCACGAGAGCAAGAACTTACTAGCAAGAGAAGGGTACCAAGCCATTCGTGAGGCATAGCTCCCATGACCCAAACACCTCCCACTAGACCACACCTCCCAAAACTGGCTCATTGGGGCTCAAATTTCAACATGAGTTTTGATGGGGACAAACCATATATATCCCTACCATAGCACCTTATTTTTGCTCTGGGAAATTTTTGCTTTGTTTTCTATCCTTACTTCTCTGGTGGAGAAGCATACAAGCAGAGAAATGGACAAAGAGCAGAGAATAAGAGGGAAGAGAGAGTGACAGAATATCCTACATTTTTACATCACTGCGCAAATAAATTGTTTACAGTGAAATAATACAGCAAGTATTGGATAGAGATGGAGATTTTATTCTGAAGTATAAATACTTCCAAATTCTTCAAATATTGATTATCTCCTAACCCTCAAAAAAAATCTTTTTTTTTTTTTTTAAGCATGCAGGGGTTAAGACCTGGAGTTAGACCTCCTTGGCTGAAATCACACGGCCAACATTTGTGATAGACAGACTCATGGAAAATTCACATCATCCCCGCCCTACTCCTGTGACATGATTTCTTCATCTATAAAATAGAAATAATAAGAATACTTATCTCATATGGTGGTTGTGAAGATTAAATGAGATAATGCACAGTATTGGGCATATAGCATTTTTAGTGAATGTTATATTTTTCTCCTAAATATAATCTCAAATGAATTTAGCATTATTGATCTCTTTGCCTTACTTTCTTAAAATAATTCTTAGACTAAAATCAGACATTTCCTTCTTCCATTTATCAAACTAAGGTATATACATGTTAACCCAAGGAAGCCTGGGTACTCTTTTTATCAAGGAAAAAGAGTTAACAGGTGACCAAGTTTTACCTCTTGAGTCTGCCCTATTTAATCACATATCTTCATATACATATTTCAGTTTAACAAAATCATATTCAGCACCTATTAATGGCTACTGTGCTAGACATGAGGAGCAACTATTATGCAGTATAGATGTAAAGAAGCACTTATCACAAAAGCCAAAACTGTGTGGTATGATGCACATATTCTAAAACCATCGATTAACCATTATATATTCTATTGGGTCTTACAAATTCAATACAATAGGAATGAGAACCTGACATGTTTTCAGTGTAACAGTGATTTTAAAGCCAGAAAGGAAATCTGCTTTGCATACCAATGTGTTTCTGATTTATAGGTTTAACCAAACACTGTAATCATTATATTAGCACCTACCTTTTTGTAACACATGGCTTTTTCACAGGTAAGCATTTGGTCATGAATATTTCAGTCCCTAGGCTCATAAGAACTAAAAAGTGAGAGATGATATCCATTATTGGATGGGAACTTTGTTTAGTCCTAACATTCCTGGATGCCAACCAAGCATCCCATCAGCATTCATAAACATATGGACTATTACTTCTCTAGCACAGTAGTTTCCGTTAATTTATTGTATTTTTATGTAGTGAAGACCCACATCTTTTTCACAGCCTGTCAGAGTAGCAACAAATTATAGCAATCATAACACTAAAACTTACAACATAAAGCAAATATTTATCTAATTTGGAGTTGGTAATTTTGAGACTAAATGAATCAGCTCTACTCTACTTAAATAAATAAATAAATAAATAAATAAATAAATAAATAATTCATGCTGTGTTACAATGAAGAACAGCTATCAGTCCAGCAATTTAATTTCCAGATCCCCAGCCACAATTTGGATATTCACCAGAAGATATGACTACTGAATGTGCCAGCAGAAGAGATCAAGACACATGTTGTCATTCTTCATATTTGACAATGACTCTGGGGATTGGCTATTTCCTATACATACAAATGTGGTAAAAAAAAAAAAGATGGATCTGAAATTGGTAATTCCTTTCATACTGGTTATGTCATGCATATTTTTTAGCATGATAGTTGTAGCCTCTGTCTGCAGGTTCTTCCACATTTAACATCCCGTTTCTGTATGTGATCTTCCTGACATTTTATTTCAAATAGTAGGCGTATTGTAGGTTGCTGAATATTCACATGTGCTGAATGCTCTTGATTTCCCTCAAATATAGAAAGAGGTCAATTGGAAGGTATTTAGGACTATTTGAAAATCAGCAGGTAGCAACTACCCAATAGCAGAAAAATGATGAATCTCTGTAATGCCTAGACAAAAATTAAATGATAGTATGTTCAAACATAGATGTTTAAAGATGTACTGAATTTATTATAGCTAAACATATCCTTTTAAAACTGTTTAGGTTGAGAAAATCAGATTGCTCTATAATCATAATTTTGCAATCATTCACGCTTTTAATAAATTAGTCACACTGATTTATTTTATTTTATTTTAGTTCAGCATATTGTGGGGGTACGAATGTTTAGGTTACGTATATTGCTCTTGTCCCACCTGAGTCAGAGCTTCAGGCAAGTTACACTGATTTTTAAACCTCCCAAATCAAGTTGAATATGAAGAGGCTCCCTTTCAAATGGTTCAACTGTAATATAGCATATTCATGCCATAATTACATGATTTTAAGTAAGATTTCCCAAATAATAATAATAGCTGACCATTATTGAATGCTCACTATGTCAAACACCATGCTGTTATTTATATGCATAATGTCATTTAACTCTTACAACAAATTTATGAGGCTGACACTTATTATCTTCATTTACATATGAGGAAAGTCAGGCACAGAAAGGAGAAAGTAATGTTCTCAGTGTCACATAGCTAGTTGCATAGCATCCTTTCGTGTCTCACATTTAAATGCATTCACTCAATCCTCACAGATGCCAGCCCTTAATCTTATTCTTCTCAGCCTCAAAAACTGTGATCCAAAATATTTCTGTTTTATATAAATTAACCAGTCTGTAGTATTCTGATAAAGCATCAAAAACTGACTAAACTAGAAAATAAGTACCAAGAAGTGGGGCTATTGTTATAACAAATACCTGAAAATGTCGAAACAACTTTGGAACTGGGTAATAGGTGGAGGCTGGAAGAATTTCAAGGAGCATGCTAGAAAAAGCCTAGATTGCCATAAACAGAGCATTAAAGAAAATTCTGGTGAGGGCTCAGAGGAATAGAAGAACTGTAGAGAAAGTCTTAAACTTATTAGAAATCACTTAAGTGGCCATGATCATGATGTTGATAGAAATATGGACAGTAAAGGCCATTTTGATGAGGTCTCAGATGGAAATAGAGAATAGATTTTGGAAACTGGAATAAAGGCCAATCTTTGTTATAAAGTGGCAAAAATCTTGGCTGAACTGTGTCCATGCCGAAGGACTTTGTGGAAGGCAGAACTGAAGATCAATGAACTAGCATACCTGGCAGAAGAAATATCTAAGCAGTAAAACATTAAGGGTGCAGCATGGCTTCTTTTAACTGATCCTAGTAAAATTGGAGAAGAAAGAAATGATTTAAAGATAGAATTTATAATTAAAAGGGAAATAGAATTTAAGGATTTGAAGGAGTCTCAGTCTAGCCCTGTAGTAAAGAATGAAAGAACATTTTCAAGGAAGAAAAGCAAAGGTGTGGCCCAGCAACGATTTGATAAGGAGATTAGTACAAGTACAACAAAACCAGGGGCTATTCACCAGAACAATGGGAGAATGACCCCAAAGGCACTTTGTACATTACTAGTGCTACCCCTCCCATCACAGACCCAGAATGCCCTGGAATGGTGGAAGGAAATATGTCGAAAAAGAGGCCTAAGGCACCCTCAGGACCTTGGTGCTCCCTGCTTAGGGCTGCCTCAAGTCTCCTCTACAAATTCAAACACAAATTTCCTCTGCTGCCCCAGCCATAGCTCAAGTAGGCTTAGGTGCAGCTTGACCCATCACTCTGGAAGGTACAAGCTGTAAACTTTGGCAGCATCCACATGGTGTTAATTCTGCAGGTGTACAGAATTCAAGAACTGTGGGAGCATGGCTTCCCGCACCTTGATTTCAAAGGATGCACTGGACAGCCCAGGGACCCAGGAAAAGACTTCACAGGGGTGGAAGCACTGCAGAGCCTCCAATAGGGCAATGCCCAGTGGAACTGTGGGAACGAGGCCACCACAGAGAAAGTCCCCACTAGGGCAATGCCTAGTGAAGCCACGTGGGCGAGGCCATCTCTGAGACCCTAGAATTGGGAACCAATAAATTTCTGTTCATTATAAATTACCCAGTCTCAGGTATTCTGTTATAGCAGCACAAAAAAGACTAACACACTCTCCTAATCTGGAGGATGAGTTCTTTGAAGGTAAGGGTCATGTTATGTTAAATTTTAAATCCTCATTTCCTGGCACATAACAGATGCTGACTAAATGCTAAATGAATGAGTTCAATGAACAAGATAGTACACAATGAAATTACTATTTTACTTTCACTCCTATCTACCAAAAAACCACATAAAACAATGCTTTTCAAATAGAGTTATATATAACTTTTAATTAAGAAATGTCTATATATTGGCTATCGTTTCTATCTCTTCGCTTATTCCAAGGAATTCTGTGTGATAGAAAAATTATAAACGTTCAATGTGGGCAGGTAACAAGATTGCTTTGTTTTAAATTTAGTTGAGGATCAATGGAAATTTGATAAGATAAATTGAAAGTTTAAGACTAATTATTTTGAAAAAAGATAAATTCAATTTAAACTAGCATATTGTTATTAAAATTTTTGAAAGTCCATTTAAAAGGTAAAAACTGAAGTAAACAGCAAATGGGACACATTAGAAGAAAACCTAATAGGACAGTGTAGTATCATAAAGATAAAAGACATAATCATAAAGCCAAAAGTATATATGTATTCAAAAAGAAAAGCACAAATACTAAAGATTCATAAAGAAAAATAATTAAAAATAGAAATCATTTAGTAAAATTTAGTAAAATTATGGGACTACTTGAAGTAGAATTTTAGGTCATTCTTGGAAGATTCAGCCATATAAAGGAAGAGGGGTACTTCTGAGTCTGGAAAGAAGGACAAGGGTAGTCTACTGCATGATTTACCTCAAGTCGAATACAGTTTGATCAGTAGGGTTTGATTTCAAACTGTTGGCTCTTCAATGCATATAGGTTTTTTATTTTTGTCTGATTGATATGCAGACGTTAATGAAACAAAAGACACAATGTCCCTTTCAGATAATTTGCCAATTCCTTATCTATTTGTGTGTCATCTTAGTATATTCAACCCAAGTGATAAAATTCAGAAATTATTTTTCAGCTTTCTGTCTTGCAAACAGAAACAATTCACACAACCAACCTTTTATCCTAACTAGACAAATACAAATGGAAAATTAACTTCTTGCTTCTTTTCCTATAACTCCATACAACTGTAGCCATACTACAGTGAAACTTCAGCTTGAGGTACTCTCCCTCCTACAAACTTTGATTTCTACTAGTCTTACAGCTGCTCTCCCCAACTTCATTATAAGACACTGTAAAGATATATGACTGATATTTCAAATTAATAAATTATATATAGAAATAAAGTAATCAGGCTATAGGGAATTTGCTAGCAGATAAATCAATGTTCCAGAGAACTTTTAGCACTCTCAATTAATCAGGACATTTTTCTGGGTAACAGAGCATTTGTAGTAATGTCTAGGAGTCTAAGAAGGTTGGCAGTGGCTTTTTCAAGCAATCAAATCACTGGATATGTCATCATAGTTCTTGCTTTTCCAAACATTTGACAAGTCACAGATATCATATGAGATATCATTGGCTTTAACTGGCTTCTTTGATCCTATCATTGTGGAATCAAAACCTTAAAATGGCATAAAATTAGTGACACCAAAGAACTTGTATGAGTAGAAAATGTAATTGGTGCTCATAATGATTGGTTATGTAGTTTTGTAAAAATTACTTGATATTCTTAGTAAGTTAACAAAAATGGTCCCACTTTTCAAGTATTTTATTTTTAAATAGAATAAAAATGATTATGTGTAATTAATATTATGCTACACTAATTCAGAAGTTCTCATGCCAAAATAGATTCCGATTTAATAATGAGCTTTGGCTCACCTTCATAAATAGTGCAGGCCAGAGGAAAGATCGTGCACAAAGTCACGAAATTGTAAAAGAGCATAAGGTATTTGAAGAGCAGAGAGAAATTTAATGACATTATACAGTACATGGTATTTGAGGAAGAAGTTGAGGGAGATGATGACAGAAAGTTATGATGAGGAAGATCAGAGAAACTCATTTTCCATGTTAGGAATTTGAACTTTATTTTGCTACCAATTAAAAGGCACAGCCAAGTTTTAGGTAAGGGACTGATGATAAGAAATCTATATTTCTGGAAAATCAGAATAGTGTTAGAGGACATCTGATCTGTTGACTACATGCAGGATTAATGTTAACGCAATGTCCCTTTTAGATTTTAACAAGAACACTATGAAAGCTATGTGGTTTTATCTTTAGCTAATTTTTGTTTACTTTTTTGGAGATTCTCATATGTCAGGGGAAGCTATCTGAAAATTTTAGTTAATATGTTTTTTAAATTACTAACATAAAATTAAATACAGAATAAATTTGGACAGTGTAAGTTATTAAAGGATTGTCCATTGCTAGTCAAATGAACAAAACTAAAAAGTAAACAAATGTATGGTTTTAGGTAGAATTTCTTAAGAAATACACAAAAGGAAAAAGAGAACATTATTTTACATACTTCTTTTAAACAATGCTATTCTTTTAGAAATTAACAATGTAAGCAATTTCATGCAAAAACAGACCTTTCATATCGTTCTATCTCTAACAGGACACCCGGAATGATATGTGGGAAATTGGGATCATTAACTTCAACAGAAGTCACCTTCAGCAACGGGCTTATCATGAATATCCCTAAGGTTATTTAAATCACTCTCTATGACTTTGTTGTCTCAATAAGTACCTTGTACACAACTTGAACTGGACTATGATTGGAATAAACAAACTTTTAGGCCAGAAAATCAGTATCTCCCTCTTCCTTTCAGCCTATAAAATGTTCAAATATTACTCCTATTTCCTCCTCCAATCTTTGAGATATTTATTTCATATTGTGTAAACTATAATAGTAAGCCTTCAATCATTCAATGCATGTCTTTAATGGGCATATTAATACTTAGACCTTATTCCCTTTTAAATTTTATGAATCTTTTCTACAAGTTGCTATTCATTTTTAGCTTGCTTCATATGCAAGCTTTCTATGTCCTTAGTCACTTTAGTTATCTTTCACAAAACAGTCAATAGATACTCTGGTCCTGAAAAAAAAAATCGAGTCTATATATACTAAACATCAGCCTGGGCCCTAATTTTTCGAAAAGTACTAGGCATCGAAGTTATGCTCTGAAAATGAAAAGGTTCACTTCCATAAATCACCTATTCTTCATTAAAATACACACTAGAAAATGTTACTTCAATTTTACTTTTATAGTGTGATGAAATACCACATACTTGTAACAATTTAGGGACAATGTTCTTTCCCATTTATTTTTCATTTATCTAATTACTTTAATTAAGCTTTAAATCAAACTCAAACTTTTAAATTAGGTGAAACATATTGAGAGTTTTTCCTCTGAAATGAGACATGGGTCTTTTATTCTTGTGGCTAAAGAAACCTAAGCCCAAAAGGTATACTCTTTTCATAAAGCCCTTCCAATGAGTGGATACAAGGAAAAAAAAATTTTTTTCCTCCTTTAACGTTGTAGGAAGTTGCTTTACTCCCCCTCAAAAAACAAATAAAAAACCTTTTTCGGCTTTCAAGTGTGATCCTAATCAAAAAGCCAATTATGTGAAAATAATCAAGTCATAAATAGTATGATTTCAACTTTTAGCTTGCAAATATTCGTTTCTATACTAGACTGATCGTAGGTAAAACTGTGAAGTAGGAAGAGTTTGCTTAGGTCACTTTTCCTCTTTATCATTGGCTTCTCTCCCCTGCTCCTTTTCTTCCTCTTCACAATGTCAAGGTCCATGATGCCAAACCTCTGATCATCCCCAAATGATATGCCCTTCACCCTGGTTCTCAGTCTCCATTCTTGATTGACTATAAGCCTGCATTTAAGCAGAAATAGATACCCATTTGTACTAAGGTCACATGATTAAACTAATTATGACTTACTTTAATTTAATGATTAAATGTAAAATGATATGACAACTTTGGAAAGCAGTTTTAAAGTTTTCTATAAACTTAAACATACACTTACCATACAACCCAGCAATCCAATTCCTATTTTCATTCAAGACAAATGAAAACATATATCCACACAAAATGTGTGGAGGCTTAAAGCACTGTCATTCATAATAACCAAAAACTATTGGAGTTTTTGAAGGCTTAAAGCAGTGTCATTCATAATAGCCAAAAACTTGGAAACAACCAAAATGTCTGCAAGAGGGAAATATATAAACAAATTGTGGTATATTCATACCATGGAATACTTACTACTCAGCAATAAAAATGTATGAACTCTTGATACACACAGTAAGTTAGAATCTCAATATAATCATGCTAAGTGAAAGAAGTCAGACCAAAAAAAAAAGGCATTCTCTATATACACTCATTATATAAAACTTTAGAAAATACAATCTATAGTGACAGAATGCAGATCAGAAGTTGCCTGGGTCGAGGGGTTTGAAGGAGGAAGTGCAGAGAGGGAAGGAGGATGGGGCACAAGGAAAGTTAGGGAAATGGACAGGCTCACTATCTTGGTTGTGGTGATGGTTTCATGAGTGTGCATATATCTAAAAATTTATCAAATCATACATTCAATGTACAGTTTATTCCATGCTAATTATACCTCAACAAAACTTTTTAAAGAGAATGTATTTTTAACAAGGGCCTCCCTTAGTCTTTCTAAAATGAATACAGACAGACAGACATCTATTAACTGATTATTACTAATTGCCCCTTTTCACCTAATGTTGGTGCTATATGAGAAACACTCCCTCCTTTCTTACCCTGACTTCAATTTAATATTCACTGCTATCTAGTTACGGCCACTTGAGTTACTCTTATTACAGTTGTTTAAGTAACTTCATGTACCTTCACGTAGGGTGTAAAGGAGATAGGGTATTTTATATGATTAAAAAGAAAGTTCTTCTTTTTGGGTGTCCTTGGATTATACAAATAAAAGTATTGAAAAAGAAAGCGTCATTACTGTTGAGGATTCAGTGAAAAGAGAAAACTAAGTCACAGTTTAACTGCCCCATTTTATGGTGTCATTTAAAGTCTGGGAACCAATTTTCTGGTGAGTACATGTGGTGCTTGTTCTTCCATTCTTGGGATACTTCACTTAGTAGAATGGGTTCCAGCTCTATCCAGGATAATACAGGAGGTGCTGGATCACCATTGTTTCTTATAGCTGAATAGTACTCCATGGTATACATATAACACATTTTATTAATCCACACATGGATTGATGGGCAGTTGGGTTGTTTCCACATCTTTGCAATCATGAATTGTGCTGCTATAAACATTTGAGTGCAAGTGTCTTTTTTATAGAGTGTCTTTTGTTCTTTTGGGTCGATGCCCAGTAATGGGATTGCTGGATCAAATGGTAGATCTACTTGTATCACTTTAAGGTATCTCTGTATTGCTTTCCACAGAGGCTGAACTAGTTTGCATCCCACCAGCAATGTAGATGTGCTCCAATCTCTCCACATCCATGCAAACATTTATTGTTTTGGGACTTTTTAATAAAGGCCATTCTCACTGGAGATAAGTGATATCTCACTGTGGTTTTAATTTGCATTTCCCTGACGATTAGAGATGTGGAGCATTTTTTCATATGTTTCTTGGCCATTATTCTGTCTTCTTTTGAAAAGTTTCTGTTCATCTCCTTTGCCCAATTTTGATACGGTTGTTTTTTTCTTGCTGATTTTCCTGAGTTCTATATAGTTTCTAGTTATCAGCCCTTTATCAGATGTGTAGCATGTGAATATTTTCTCCCATTCCCTAGGTTGTCTGTTTGCCCTCGTGACAGTTTATGGCTATGCAGAAGCTTTTTAATTTGATCAGGTCCCATTTATTTATTTTTGTTGATGCTGGGATTGCCTTTGGAGTCTTCTTCATGAATTCTTTGCCTAGGCCAATGTCTGAAACAGTACTTCCAATGTTTTCCTCTAGAATTCTAATTGTTTTACACCTAAGGTTCAAGTCTGTTACACAGCGTGAGTTGACTTTTGTGAGAGGTGAAAGGTGTGGATCCTCTTTCAGTCTTTTACATGTGGCTATCCAGTTTTTCCAGCATCATTTATTGAATAAGGGTTCTTTTCCCCAGTGTATGTTTTTGTCTGCTTTTTTGAGGATTAGATGGCTATGTGAGGATGGTTTTATATCTATGTTCTCTGTTCTGTTCCACTGGTCAATGGAATTCTTATTCCATTCCCAAGCTGTTTTAATTACTAGTATACTTTGAAGTCTGGTAAATTGATACCTTCTATTGTTTTTTATTACCTATGATTGCTTTTGCTATATGGGGTCTTCTCTGGTTCTATATGAAGTGTAAAATTATTTTCTCTATATCTGTGAAAAATGATGATGGTATTTTAATGGGGATTGCATTGATTCTGTATATCACTTTGGGTAGTATAGACATTTTAACAATGTTGATTCTGCTGACCCATGAGCATGGTATGGTTTCCCACCTGTTTATGTCCTCTGCTATTTCCTTCCGCAGTGTTTCATAGTTCTTCCTTTAGAGGTCTTTTACTTCCTTAGTTAAATATATTTCTAGGTACTTTATTTTCTTTGTTGCTATTTTGAAGGGAATTGAGTCTTTGACAATTACCCAATTTTTATATAAATGTGCAGTGGCTGCTGTGAGGGTGCTTGTCTCTGTTTACTTAAGTGATAGCCCCAGAATGTAGGTGGCGACGTGGACATCACAATCATGCACAACCCTTCCCTTCTATCTTGTCAATGGAAGCCGTTAACTAGGTCATTGTATGGCTGACTTTTCCAGTGTTCTGCTCACTGATGTCAGTAAAATAACTCCGGCAGAGGCATAATCAGGGATGGTTAAAAGCCAAACTAGTACAATTCTTTTCAAGCTCATCTTATCACATTCCTCTTCTGGCTCTTGTATATATCAAAGTTTTGAGTTGATGTGCTAAGTTGGTTATTTAAGACTGATTCTGGTAGACACAATTACAGGACCATAAAGTACTCTGGCATATGAGTGTTTCTTTTAAATTTCAAATTTTTAATTATTTTAGAGGAATTCCTTTCCCCTATTGAGACCCCTAATTCCTCTAAAACTGATTTATGTGATTAACTGTACATCTCGGTAAATTCAGTGAAAAATCAGTTAATTGTACACTTAAAATGAAGTAAAGGCATGATATGTAAAGTATCCTTCCATAAAGAAAAAAATCATAAAAAAGTTTTTAATTATTGTGGGTACATAAGAGTTGTACATATTTATAGGATGCATGTGATGTTTTGATGTAGGCATACAATGTGAAGTAATCACATCAGGGTAATTGGGGTATCCATCAAGCATTTATCTTTCTTTTTGTGTTAGAAACATTCTTATTTCACTCTTTTATTTATTTTAAACTAAACCCTTATTGTTGATTACAGTAACTTTGTTATGTTATGATATAGTGTTCATTATATCTATCTAACTATATTTTTGCACCCATTAACTATCCATACTTTATCCCCACTCTCTGCTACAGTTCCTAGGCCCTAGTAGCCATCATTTTACTGTCTCCAGGAGATGAGTTGTTGTTAATATTTAGCTGCCACATATGACTGAGAACATTTGAGATTTGTCTTTCTGTGCTTTGCTTATTTAACTTAATATGATGTTGTTTTTTGAGAAACCTCCATACTGTTTTCCATAGTGATTGCACTAATTTACATTTTCACCAACAGTGTACAAGGGCTCCCCTTTGTCCATATCCTTACCAGCATTCGTTATTGTCTGTCTTTTGGATAAAGGCCATTTTAACTGGGGTAAGATGATATCTCATTGTAGTTTTGATTTGTATTTCTTTGATGACTAATGATTTTGAGCATCTTTTCATATACCTGTTGGCAATATTCAGATCCTTTGTCCATTTTTAAAACAAGATAATTTAATTTTTTTTTCCTACTGAGGTGCTGGAGCTCCTTATATATTCTGGTTATCAATCCCTTGTCAGATGAGGAGTTTGTAAATATTTTCTCCCATTTTGTGCGTTGTCTCTTCACTTTGTTGATTGTTTCCTTTGCTGTGCAGAAGCTTTTTAGCTTGATGTAATCCCATTTGTCCAATTTTGCTTTGTGTTTTGGGGGTATCACTCAAGAAGTCCTTGCCCAGACCAATGTCCTGAAGAGTTTAACCAATGTTTTCTTTTAGTAGTTTCATAGTTTTAGGCCTTAGATTTAATTGATTTTGATTTGATTTGATTTAAGAAATAAGGGTCTAGTTTCATTTTTCTGCATTTGAATATCCATTTTCCCAACACCATTTATTGAAGAGACTGTCCTTCCCCACTGTATGTTCTTGGCACCTTTGTCAAAGATAAGTTCACCATAGATGTGTGGATTTATTTGTGGATTCTCTATCTGTCCCATTGGTCTATGTGTCTTTTTTTGTGCCATTATCATGCTGTCTTGGTTACTACAGCTCTGTAGTAAAACCTGAAGTCAGGTAAAGTGATTCCTCTAGTTTTGTTCTTTTTTCTCTGGATGTCTTTGGTTATTCTGGATCTTTCGTGGTTCCATATAAATTTTAGGATTATTTTTCTATTTCTGTGAAGAATGTCATTGTTATTTTAATGGGGATTGCATTAAATCTATACATTGCTTTTGTCAGTATGGACATTTTAACAATATTGATTCTTCTAATCCACCAGCATGGAATGTCTTTCCAGGTTTTGGTGTCCTCTTCAGTTTCTTTCATCAATGTTTTATAGTTTTAATTATAGAGAACTTTCACTTCTTTGGTTAAGTTTATTCCTCGGTATTTTGTTTTATTTGTAGTTATTGTAAACAGGATTAGTGTCTTGATTTCTTTTTTAGATTGTTTACTGTTAGCATATAGAATGCTATTGATTTTAGTATGTTGATTTGTATTCTGCAACTTATTGAATTTATCAGTTCTAATA
>CAUYRT010062067.1:0-83947 GCA_963574885.1 Lepilemur ruficaudatus | reverse complement strand
CAAAGCTCCAGAAAAACCCCAAAGTCTTTTAAGTACTTAGAAGAAAGGGAAGACCAGGAAGTGGTGGTGCGGTGGTAAGTTCTTTTTAAAAAATAAACTGGATGCAGAAGACAGCTTTGACGGAAAGTGCCATGCTTCCCCTGGACTGCATGGTGTCCAGCATACGTTGTCTGTGCATGTGAACCTGCGACAGCATTGCCCATGAAGAATTTTGGAGCCCTTTGGGCATGTGGCTTATGCTTTCATGGGAGATGGCCAATGTGCCCATTTTGAATGTCTTTAGCCACAGTTTCAAATTCATTAAAAACCTTTGAGGCTTGTCTTGTTTGATGTATTATGGGAAATTTACAGATGTGGGAAAAATATAGATGGTGTAAGAGAACATAGGTTCTGGAGTCAGAGATTTAGCTCCTTCCAACTCTGCCACTTTCATTTCTGAGCCAAGCTAATTATTCTCCCAAGTCCTCATTTTCCTTATCAAAAAATGAAGATAATAATCACAAAAAGTATAGATTTACTGTCCCAACCTTCCCCCTTCCCTCATTCCTTCATGCTCATTTGACATGACAGAGTTATTTAAGGTTAGATCATCTTCAGCAATGGCAAACAATGATATACTTGCCTGGTTTTGTTTCTAGAAGCTTAGATGCTTGTCATTAACACTTCGTGTTATTTAATATTTCAAAATCCTTAGATCAACTTTATTTCCTTTTCTATCACCTAATTCCTCTTAGCACCACTGCAACCACAACTTTTCAGTGGAACACCAATTTTAAAAAAGGTATTAACATCTTCCTGTAATAAGTGAGCAGCTAGTTCATGGTGGCATTGACTTACGCACCAGAAGCCAGTTTGATCACAGTGTTGCGATAGCATTCCCTTGGGATGAACAAACGCCTGTGAGGGCCGATGTGGTCAGCACAGGTGTGTTCTCTCTTATCTTCCTGCTTTCCCCAGCAAGTCTGCATGGAGAGCTAGGCTAGAGCTGGGAGAAGTGAGGAATGGGCTGCAGATGTTTCCCTTGATTTCCGATCAGTCTTTCCTTCATGGGTGTGAAGTGGCAGGGATGTGGGTGACCAAGCCTCACCACTGGTCCTGGTGGAGGAACGACACAGGAGACTTTACCAGTGTAGGCAGAGGTGTGTGAGTGTGTTAGTGTGATTAAAAGGAAAGGAAAGGAGAAGTAGGATGTAGGAAACGAGTCATCTGTGAATTGTAGAAAGTACAGTGGCGTGAGAATTGTTTCTGCTGCTTACTAGCTGTTTATTGATGGATGAGTCATTTCAACTTTCTGAGCTTTATTTTCCTCATCTATAAAATCAGAGCAATACCTACCTTATGGGACTATGTCAGGATTAAAAGATCTACTGCATGTAAATACATTGTCTGGAAAACCAAAGTCTTTATGAAAATGCTACTACTACAAGAAATAGCCTAAGGGGAGAAAGGATTTTCTTTTTTCTTTTTCTGAGAAACTCTTTATTTTTAAGTTGCCCTTTAACCACTGGCCCATTCGCCAGTAATTTACTTACCATCTGCTGTATATAGAGCAATGTCCCATCTCTCAAGGCATAAGAGATTGGAAGCCCCAATTCCAAGGAGCCAGTATTCTGGTTATGTCATCAGTTCATACGACCACTTTAGAAGAATGTACAGTCCCCTCTAGCAGTATGCTGCCTCCCACAGTTCATTTATTCCAGGGTGTGCCTGTCTCACTAAACAACAGTTTGTTGTATGTGTGTCCTGCATGCATTTATGATGAGCCACTAGGATCCTCATCATAAAATGTAGCCTGGGTTTTCTGAGACATTGATCTCTATGTAGGATTAAACTACAAGAGAAATGCATATGATACCTAAATGAACATTAGTTTACAAATCAATACCTGACTTGTAACATTTTTCATAGGATCAGGTAGAGTCATCAAATGTGGGTGGCATGGGTATCAGTCTTTTGCCCAAGTAAACAAAATCATACATGGGGTGCAGCAGCTTAAGGAGTGTTTCGATGGCAGGTACCTTCCAAAGAAGTTGGCAATAAGTATGTTTTCCAAGAAACTCATCATGGAGTTGAAGACACCCAAACAAACAAACAAACAAACTGGAGTCGGACAAAAAAAGAGGACTTACCTAGACAGTTCTGGCCTCGTAAACCCAAAATATTTGGAAAATGAAAGTCAGATTTATAACCTGGCTGGCTGCCCATATGAGGCTGTTAGAGATACGTGCAAATGGCCATCTTACCTCTAGTTATTTCTTTAGCTCATTGTAAATCGTTCACCAAAGAATGACCGTTTAGTATTTCAGAAGGTTGTCCACCTCAGTTCGCATCTGTGAGAGGAGTAAACATGGAGTGGTGAGAGAGGTCCGGGGGCTCCTTTTTCACTTCCCAGATTGGCTCAGTCCATTTTGATGATCCTGGGGTGAGCATTGTTTTCACACTATGCGGAGGATTCACCTGGGGCCTTCCCATGGGCTTCAGGCAGGGCTGGACAGTGGCACCTCAGATCCGCCACCAGCCTTGCCTTTTATCCAGAGTGAAAGCAGTTATACCCTCTGTCTGTTTGCCTGTTGGGTTTCCACTTAAGAGTGTGTTTGAGGCAGGGCTTCTGTGACTGAGCTCAGTATGCACCAGTGTTTGTCAACAAGCTGGTGGTGGTCACGCTCCTACTAACACTGATGCTGAATATACACTAAAGAAAAATCAGATGGCACGAGGGTTAGGTAACCAAGTGTCACATTTCAGTGAAACCTCGCCCTGTTTTCTCTGGGGCCTTGTTTACGCTTACCATATTTTCATGTCTGGATCACTCTGTGTTTGCTGCAATGAAAAGATCTTGATTAGGCCAATTTTGTTCCTTTGATATTTAGTTCCTTATATTCTCCAATATTTTGAGGGAAAGCTTATCTCCAGTATTCTTGTTTTCACCATGTGTTTTAATACCCAATGTTTATAAGTAGTAAGTGTTTTGAGATATCAATAGGTACATGACAGGATGTTGGTGAGTGGTAAATTCTAGTTAATAATTTGTGATTATGTGTGGAGAAGAAAATTATTCTAATGCTTTCATTTGCATTTTTAGGCTATTGAATATAACAGTGATTTTTTTTTTTTTTACTTTTAATTTTTGAAGTATACTCTGAAGTATAGCATACGTGCAGAAGAATGCACAAATCGTAAGTGTGCATCTTGGTGAATTGTTACACAGTGTATATATCTGTTTATTACAATCTGTATCAGAAAGAGAATGGCACCAGCAGTCTGGGGGTCTCTTCCCAGTCACTGGCGCCCAGTCCCAGTGTTAACAAATGACCTTTATCACCATCAGTTGGTTTTGCCCATTTTTAAACTTAAGTGGAATGATACTGAATATACTCTTTTGGTCTGGCTTCTTCAACATGTTATTTTTGCAATTTCATCCATGTCGTGTATATTTTTACCTTATTCTTTTTCTTTGCTCTATGGTATTTCATTTTGTGACTTGATTTTCATTTATCCTTTCTGTACTGCTGATAGACATTTGGGGCATTTCCAGTTTCAGCTACTACAAATAATGTTCTTTCAACATTGTTTTATATATTTTTTTGGGGGGGGTATGTGTGTGTATGCATTTCTATAAGCAGTACTGCCCAGTCATAGAGAATGTGTGTATTTAGCTTCAGCAGATCTTGCCAAACTGTTTTTCAGAGTGGTAGTACCATTTAACACTCACACCATCAGTGTATGAGAGTTCCGTTTAAAAAAATTTGTATTATTCCTTATCTTTGCCGGCACCTGTTATTACCAGTCATTTAGTGATATCTCACTGTGTGGCTTTAGTTTGCAATTCCCCAATTCCCAGTGGGTCATGCAGCTTTTTTTCATATTAATTGGCCATTTGACTATCTACAGTTGCGTGTCTGTTTTCTGGATACAAGGCCTTGTAAGTTATATGTTTCACAGGTACTTTTACTCTGTGACTTGCACTTTTACTCATTTAGTGAAATCTTAAGGAACATAAATTCCTAATTTTAATGTAGTACAAATTGTCAGCATTTTCTTTTATAGGTAGTTCTTTTTGTGTCCTGTTTAAGAAATCTTTACTTATCCCCAAATCAGAAAGATATTCTCCTGTATTATCTTCCAGAAATTTGTTTTCCTTTCAAATTTAGATTTTAGTCTTTCTAGAATTTTTGTATATATTTTTGCATGGCATTAGTTGTGTAGGAGGTCAAGATTCCTCCCTGACCTGTTCCCCCAAGGATATGTAGTTCACCCAGCACGATTTATCAAGAGTCTCTCTTCTTTGTATTTCACTGCAGTGGCGCTATAATAAGTCAAGTGTGGATTCGTATCTGAACTCTCTATTTTTTTTTAAATAATTGTATATTCTCTACCAATGCCATACTGTCTTATTTAAGAGCTTTGTAAGTCATATCTGGTAAATCTTCCAACTTTATTCTTTTTCCTTAAGATTATCTTGGCTATTCCTGGCCCTGTTTGTTATCAAAACAATTTTAGAATAAGTTATTAATTTCCACAGACATCCTGCTGGGATTTTGAGTGTTAGTGCATTGAATATGTGTAGTATCTTTGTATATATCTATATGTATACATAAATTCTTACTCCCTTAAGGGTTTTTAAAGTATTTAAATAAAAACTTATTTAGTAACAAATGTTAATCTGCCCGCCTCACCACTATTTGGAAATTTTGAGTTGGTGAAGAGATAGGAATGGAACATATCCATGTTGTCATCTAAAGATGCAAGTGCACTCTGCCATTCTGCGAATGGGACCACTGCGAGTAGGGATCAGTGCTAAGTACCTGAGAAGGAAGGCGGTAGGAACGTGAGCCGAATTTTATATCTGAGATGATGAGTAAGTAGGCATGCCATTGTTTAAGTTCATGAATATTTAATAGATTTATCTTATGTCACTATATGTTGATATAATAAATGGAAAGAAACTTCAGAATTCTGTGATTTGGAATGTTACTGATGTTGTCAAACTTTGGTTACCATAGTGGGAGGGAAGGGTGGCCAAATCATGTTGAAGGCAAGTAGAGTAAGAAGAGGAAAGAGAAAACATTTGTTGGTTGTCTAGTCATTTAACCCAAGGAAAGAAATAATAAAGTGCCATTATATTAATTATAGATCTCCATGCTATTAGGTGAGGAGATTATAAAAATTTTGATTTATAAAATTTAAGGCCTTGTCTCTTTAAGACTTACATGTTTTAAGTGTCAGCACAGTTTTTTTTTTTTTCTTTTTTCAAAGTGTTACTGTTTTGCTAGATCACAGGTGGCAAACTTTTTCTGTAAAGGGCCATATAGTAAATGTTTTGATGCAGTCACTGTGGAAAACAGTTGGAGTTTCCAACAAGAAATTAAAAATAGGAAGACCATATGATCAGCAATCCCACTTCTGGGTATTTATCCAAAAGAATTGAAATCAGGGTCTCAAAGAGATACTAACACTCTCGTGTTCATTGCAGCATTATTCACAATAGCCAAAATGTAGAAACAGCTAAATGTCCATTGGTGGATGAATGGATAAAGAAAATGAGTGTACATATAATGAAATATTCTTCAGCCATAAAATAGGAAATCCTGCCATGTGTGACAACATGAATGAACCTTGAGGACATCATGCTAAGCAAAATAAGCTAGTCACAGAAGGACAAACACTGTATGATTCCAGTTGTACAAGGCATCTAAAATAGGCAAATTCATAGAATTCAAGAGTGGTGGCTACCAGGGGCCGAGGGAGGGGGAATGGGGGGTTATTAATACTAATCAACAGCCGTGCCATTTCAGTTAAGCAAGGTAAGAAAGTTCTAGAGACTGCTGTACAACATTATACCTATAGTTACCAATACTGTTATGTACATCTGGAATCTATTAAGAGGATAGATTTCATCTTAAGTGTTCTTATTGTAATAAAAAAATTTTTTGGAAGAGGTGAGAGAATTGGTTTTATATATGTGTGTATGTGTGTCTTTGTGTGTGTGTGTGTGTGTGTGTGTGTGTGTATGTATATATGAGATATATGTGGTAGAGGAGAGGAGAGACTGTTCCAGGCAGAAAAAATGGCCATTGCCCAGATTCTAATGATAGAATGTGTTTAGTACATTTGAGGAACATTTTAGGGAAAGAGAGAGTAAACAAATAAAAAATACGCAATATGGTGTCAGGATATATTATCTATGATGTAAAGCAGGGCAAGTGAGTAGGAAGGATGGAGACTATCTTAGCAGGCCCAGAGGAGTAGCTGAAGTGTGCAGATACTGAACTGGCATGATGTGCACTGTGTGTTCCAGGAAAGGATGGAGCCAGGGGCATCTGGAGGTGACGGCCACTTGGGAAGTGCAGCAACATTCTAGGCAGGGAGCATTGCAGTCCAGCACTCCTGGACTAGAGTCATCTCTGGAGCCCACCAAGGCCATTCCTGAGAGTGCATCTGTATGATTTGGCTCCTGATTGGCTATCGGGTCAGAGAGGGTCAAAGGAAAAGTAGAAGGACCTGGTAGTAGCTACTGGTCTTGTTCTGCTCCCCTGACATGTAGTTTTACATGAGAGAAGAAAAGTAACCATCATTTGTATCTTTAAGTTTATTGATCACTTACTATATACCAACCTCTGGGCCAAGCACTTTATATATGATTTGTTATTTAATCTTAGGAGGTCTCTACTATTTTAATATGAGGAAGTAAGCACGGGGAGGTCAAGTAACTTGGCCACAGTCATGGTGTTGCCTGTGACAGAGCCAGGAGAGCAGCCTGCTTTTGGCTGGCTGTCATTCACTGTGCCACACTGCCTCCCTCTGGTGGTGTTTATACCCATGCTTGTGGGCTGAGCCCTTCATAGTCTAGATCGGTGTCAGTTAGTCCGTTGTGGTCTCAATCTATATCAGACATTAGGATGATTTAGTATTTTTTACAAAGAAGTAAAGATCAGTAATTAAATGCATTAGTTAAGATTTTATTTCACTGTGGCAGAAAGTAATTATCAGGAAAAGAATGGACCTAGATTAGGGTTCTCAGTATACATAGCAGGTTGTCTTGGTTACAGCTATGTCTGGGTAACTTGTTGAAATGCACATGATGTGGGCTTTACCCAGAAAAGCTTTATCTTTTTCTTTCGGAATTTTTCCCCCCGTTTTTCCTGACCGCTAGACCACCAGGGAAGGAAAGCTTTATCTTTCGACATGAACAGAGTTCTGAAAGGAGGGGAGAATCAGAGGGTTGTAAAGAGGGGTGGGGAGGTGGTCTTTGTGTAGGTTGAGGGTAGAGGGGATCCACAGTAGAGGAGACCTGTGATCAAGGGGTGCAGCCTAAGAGACGTGGGCACTTGGGGGAGTGGTTGCCATTTTATGGGGCACCAACTGCAGGACTCCTGAGCAAGATTTTTTATTTCACATAAGAGCAATGGGGAGTCACTGCAGGTTCTTTGGAGGACAGGGACAGGATCAAGATGATGCCTGGAAGAGATGACTTTTGAATCTATTAGAGTGGGGTAAAGCCAGAGTCACATTGGCTGTGCCTGTGGTCATTGTTGAGGCTTCGCGGTATCCTTGTGCAGATGAGCATCCGATTTTGTGAGTGGAGGAGCTGAAAGCTGAGGTTTGAAAGGACTTACCTGGCATCTGAACAGGTTGATGCAAACCCTTTCATTTTATCATGCTTCTTATTTAATGCTGCTAGGGGAGCAGAGCATTTCCATTGTGGGTTGTAGGAAAGAGTGCATGCGTGGGTGTGTTTGATGAAACTGTTGATCTGAAATGTTTGGCACACGTACTGGTGATCAGTCTTACAATGCCTATTTAAGACATTAACCACTCCTACTTATTGATATTTTTTCAGCTATCGTAGCTACAGTAGATGACATTAATAGCCTAGCTCAGTAGGAATGGAGGACTTGAATACTGCTTTTGTCTAATGAAAGTCACAATGGGACACCCTGAAAATTCAAAATATGTTCTATACCATAGCACTTTCTTAGGTTAAAATCCAAAATTTTTATTTGGATAATGCTATTACACGTTTTCTCTTCCTTGGACTTTATTTTTTCATTATAGTGAACAGTATTTCATGAAATATGTTTTAGGTGCAATTTTAAAGTTATTCTTGGTATTATGTATGAATGCAACCCAATTTCATTATCCAAGTGTTGTTGGTGGTAGTGATGGTATGTGTTGTTGTGGGGGGGGGTCTGCAGTTTTTAATTAAACTTTAAAGACAGGGTTCTCAACTGTTTGCCTAGATAAGTATCAGAGAGTCTATAATGGCTACAGTTATTTGTAATATTTTGTCTAAATAAGTATTTTTTTTCCTGGGGAAACATCATATAGTTTTAGCAAATCTCAAAGGGATTGGTGACCTGCCAAAGACAGAAACTGCTTTTTATAGAGAGGGACATTGGAGCTAGAAGACATATTAATATAAGACTTTACCAGCATAGCTGTTAAAAACAGCAGTTGTAGAATAGTTTATGTATGACTTGAAAATATAGTGATTATCAGTTTCTGGATGCCTTTTGAGTTTGGATATATGAAGAAGTGAAATGTATCAGACAATCCAGGTATAGTGCAAGAAACAGGCTGGAAAAGACATTTTTCTGTAACTGAAATAAATGCAGAGTAACCAAGGAATTATAGAAAATACAGAAAGAGCTCTTTGGTTGGCTGGCTAGTAGGGACTCAGAAAGGGAACTGGTTCTGATTTCCATCAAGTCCAGAATAGAAGAAACCAGTCTACACCCTGTGTTGCGTTGGGAGGCCTCAGCTGGCTTGCTGCTGCTGCGCTGCCAGTTGGCTCGGAGTCCAGAAGAAACTAGTCCAGTCTTGCCCTTTATTGGAAACTACAGTAGCCTTTTGTGCCTTCATCTTCACTATTGAAAGGTATGGTAAGTTTTGTTACTTTAGAGTAGTGTTTCCTGTTTATGTTAACAAGTGGTGTTTGAAAAAGGGCTGTCCTAAGAGAATCGTCAAGCCTAAAACTTTGAGTTTATTAAGGCTCTTGAGAAGTCTTGCAGAAAAATAAATCTATTTAACTTTGTTTAAACTAGCATTAGGCAAACTTACTGAGACAGATCTTTCTTTTGTGTGTTCCGCCTAAACAAAACCCATAGAACTGAGGCAGTTTCTAAGCTAGTTAATTCTTAATTCTTAAGTCTAAGCTAGTCCTTTTCAGCTAGTTAATTCTCTGACATGGATATTGTTGTTTGGAGGGACTTTCTGGGTTCAAGTTAGATTGTGTCCAGGAACACCTGCTATGACGAAAACGAAATTGGTGTACTTTGGGAAAATGGGCAGACCAGGTCACCTGAGGAAATACGTGGAAACACCTATTTCAGTCACTTCGATTCAGGTTGCAGAAAATAATGAGAGTTAAACGGATGGAAATGACAAGTATTCAAGAGTCACCCAAATTTAATATTAAATATAAAGAACTAGAGGAATGGCAATATTCAACTGGAAAAGGGCTAACTTTAGCTCCCTGGAAAGGAAGGTTATTCATTATCTTTGTAAAGACACTTGGAAAATAAAATATTCAAAAAGGTAGCTGAGGGGAAAAACGGGTAAGAATAGGAAAGAGCATTATTTGGGGAAAGTTCTGTGTTAATATTGATTGTGATTTTGGTTTTTCACAAAAATAATGTGTTATTTCAGTGAGAGAAATTTATTGTCCTATAGTAGATTTTATTTTATTTTATGAGGAGGATCCAAGTATACTTTCGTATAAACACTCACATTCTGATAGAGAATACGAATTTGAAATAAGACCAGTATGAGTTTTGAAAGTAAGTTACCTCAACATTGATAAGAATTATGGCATGCGTGGATATTGAGTGTCTTTTCAGAGACCCTGGAGACTGTTCAGAAGCTGTTCCAGTTCATTGGGTCAAAAATCCACTATTTACGAAAAGCTAAATACGGATTTGCACGATTGACCATAATGGCTTCAATTTTGAAAGATAGTAGTATCAGAGAGCACTTCCAGTTGGTGGGATAATTTGAGAATTGTCCATGCTCAAATGGCTAAAATATTGTACTTTTTGCTACTTCATCACTCCATTTTAAAAATAGGGGGAAAAAAAAAAGAAAAAGCTGGCCTGTTGAGAGGGTGGAAGAATGTCAGTTGGAGAGTAAATCGCAATAACCGTGTGAAGCCACTCCTTAGTTAACTACTGCCTGAAGGTTAACTGTTCTTCAGAAGACTTCCAGGGTGTGGAGAGGCTGGATGGGGGCTGCCGCCCCCGTGTGTGCACAGGCCTGTTGTAGATGGGTGTGTGTTGTGTGTGCACGTTGAAGGGCAGAGGGAACTGGTGAACAGGAAAGAAGGTCTAGAGAACAGAAAGCTAACAGAAAATCCTCAAACTTGGAGCCCTGGGAAAATCTGACTATTTTAAACTGTGCTGCTCATTTAAAAATAGTAAAATTATACCATTATTCTTTCAGGATAAGAGAGAGATAAAAATACAGTTTTTCTAAATTGGAAAATTTGCTGTAATCTTGCTGCTTAATGACTGATTTCTTCCAACAGTTGCAAGGCAGTTTTTGCTCTGATAGGTTGATAAAGGAAACAAAATCAAGAACATATTGGAAGTTCTCAGAGAAAATTACAGTTTAGGTATATGTTGGGGGTGGATACTTAGACATTTTAATTGAAATAAAACAGTTTTATACTAATATGGGATCACTGTGGGTGTGCATTTGTAGTACATCTGCTCTTGAAGCATTTAAGAAGGGTTAAATGTATGTTAATGCTTTTGCAAGAAAATTATTTTTGATAACATCCGTCTCAGGAAACTAGCTTGGGAAATTGTTTCTTTAAAATAGTATAGATATTATACTTGCATTTAGAGATTGAATTGGGATTCTTTGTAATGTTTTAAGAATTTCAAAGCATTGGAGTTTTTTGGTTGTGTTCTTGTCTAGTGCTGATGAAAGTTAACAATAATTAACACAAAGTAGATGATTAAAGCAAGTTTACACATCTGGAGAGTGACCACAGTCTGCTCTATGCCTCCAAACACCATTTTAATTGACCTACTTTTGATATTATGCAAAGCTCCTAATGATTTATACTACCCAATTGAAAATACTTTTTTTTTTTTTTAGCGGATAAATTGAAAACATCTCAGTTGGCACCTCTGCTGTTGATTTAGTTAACGCGTGTGATAGATGATTAGTATCTCACGCTAAGTATCTGCTGGACTTGAGACATTTTTGTTGCTAGCTTTCACTGTGATCACTTAAATAGTACATTAATCTTGAGGATTTATAGATCCATCAGGTTTTAGAACAGGAGGGATTCTTATCAATGAAGCAGACCATGGCTTCTCATTGTAATAGCAGGGGGATGTTGGTTACGACTGTGGACTCCCTGGCTCCATCTCATCTACTGATTCGGAATTTTTGGGCGTGGGGCTTGGGAATGTGTTTTAAACAAACTCTCCAGGGAAACATAGTTCATACTTCAGTTGAACAATGGCTGGTGTGGTTTATGGCTTTCTTTCATGGATGAGGACACAGGCCCCGGGGGAAAGGTGACTATTTTCATAGGAACCACAACTTTGTCTTCTGGCACTAAAAGGACAGTGTTCTTTCCAGGATGCTACATGACCTTAAATCAGGGCAGTTCCATCCCTCTCTCGGTACAGAACTGGAAGAGCTTTAAATTAGCCTTCATTTTTTTCACATACGCCAACACCATCTGTGACTTCAGTATAATATTTGGCTCAGCTGGACTGTGTGTGCTCATTTTTTGAAAGATACTTATCGCCACTGTACCTACATGTTCAGAATAATAATTAAAAAAAAGTTTTCAGGGGCTTACAGAGAACTCAATTTTAATGTGAAGTACTCATGCTCTACTTACTCTGTTTTAATGGCAACCATTTTCCCCCCTAGAAGTTCCTTGAGCAAGTCTGAATTGTAGCCAGAATACTTCTTTCCTCTTCAGACCCTTAACTGTGATTAATATAAAAAGGCACTTGTCAAAAGGGTTTGAAATGGCGACCTTGATATTGGAGCATATGGCAGTAGAGATGGGCTTGCATCCACTTACTCCATTATGTTATTTAACTTACGAATTCAACAATTTGTCTCTTACTCCCTGCTTAAGAGAGGATGGCCGCATAAGCTGTTGTTAACCATATCAGCAGGGTGGAATATTACTTCCCTTAGAGCAGAACCACAACTTTTCTTTGAGGATTTAGCATGCATTAGAAAAAGCCTGACGCGGTTCAGAGATAAAGTGCCGGGCTGTTCCAGCAGCCCTCTCTTTGCCTCCAGAGGGGTTACTTTCCTGCTTAACACAAACATGCCTTTTGTGTTTATTGTATTAATGGAATTTTTAGGATCAGTGAGAGAGAGATTATGGTTTAGTGTCTGAAATAATATAGCTTGATGAATCTTTTTTATTTTAATGAGAAACTCCTTTTCGTTGATTTGCCGCTTCAAAAAGTGAATCTTCTAGAAATTAAAGTGCGTTAATTTAGTTATTCTGTATGGAAACAAAATGTAGAAAGTTAAAATTTGCATAAGTGAAGACCTTGATGATTTCAGATTATAGTGTGGTAGAGGTTAAGGAATGAGAGCCCATAGAATTTGTAAAAACAAAATTCAGCCTAACCACTTAATGGCATGTGCAAGTAATTTGCCAATTAAATATTTCTAGTATCAGAAAGATCTTCAAAGTAAAAGTGGAGGTTTTGAATCTTAATTTTATACTTTAAGAAACATAATAGGAAATTACTTAGTTTTTGATCACTTTTCATTCAACATTTTTATATATGAGCTCAGGGAAAGATGGATTTTAAATATTTGAGGAAAATTATTGCTTTTTGAGAAATGTATCGACTATGATATTTGCAAATCATACTGTGCCTGACTTTTTTGTATCATTTGTAAATATTTGGTGCCCAGATAATGATTTTCATTATAATGAAGACATTAGATTTTGGAGTTTTAGTATTTTAATGGCCACCTTCTATATTTAGAACATTATACTAGGCATGCCTAGCTCTAGAACAACCCTCTAAGACAGATATTTTACTCCCCTTTTAAAGATTGAGAGAATTGAGTGAGAGTAAGTAATTTGCCCAATGTCACTCATTAACAAGGGGCAGATCGCTGATGCTCCCAGGTTTTTTTTTTTTAAAAAACAGCTCTATTGAGATATAATGCATCCATTTATCCATTTAAAGTGTAAAATTCAATGGTTTTTAGTACATTCATGGATTTGTACCATTGTCACCACATTCAATTTTAGAATATTTTCAGTAGCCCAACAAGAAACCGACACCTTAACAAAACCCCCTTCCCCATTCTTTTCAATCCCCCATGCCCCGATAACCATTAATCTGGTTTGTCTGTCTGGATTGTCTATTCTGGGCATTTCATATAAATGGAATCATACAATATGTTGTCTTTTGTGACCAGCTTCTTTTATTTAGCATAATATTTTCAAGGTTCATCCACGTTTTTGCATGTACTTTATTCCTTTTTATTGATGAATAATATTACATTGTATGGGTAGACCATCAATTTATTCATCAGTTAATGGCCATGTGGGTTGTTTCTACTTTTTGGCTGTTACGATCAATATTGCTATGAACATTCATGACACATTTCCATTTTCCTTGAGTATGTACCTGAGAGTGGAATTGCTGGGTCATATGATTAACTGGATGTTTAACATTTTTGAGAAACTGCCAGACTTTTCCAAAGTGGCAGCACCATTTTATATTCTTGCCAGCAGTGTATGAGGGTTGCAGTTTCTTCACATTCTCATCAACACTTGTTATTATCTTTTTGATTGTAGCCATCCTGGTGGGGTGAAGCATTATTTTATTGTGGTTTTGATTTTCATTTCCCTGATGACTTATAAAGTAGAACATCTTTCCGTGTGCTTATTGGCCATTTGTGTGCCATCTTTGGAGAAATGTTTATTCAGATCCTTTGCTCATTTCTAAATTGGATTATTTGTCTTATTGAATTGTGAGAGTTCGTTGTATATTTTGGTGTTCCTCATCAAATATGTGATTTGTAAAATTTTTCTTCCAGTCTGTAGGCTGTTTTTTTCACTTTCTTGATGATGTCCTTTGGAATACAAAGTTTTAAACTGGGATGAAGTACAGTTTATCAATTCTTTTTGTATTTGCGATTTTTGTGTCATTTCTAATAAACCATTGCTTAACTCAAGGTCACAAAGGTTATGCCTATATTTTCTTCTAAAATTTTCTTGAAAATATGCCTGTATTTTTTCTAAAATTTGCAGTTTTAGCTCTTCCATTTAGGTCTTTGGTCCGTTTTCAGATATTAATACTTTTTGTATATGGTATGAGGCAGGGGCCCAATTTCATTCCTTTACATGTGGATATCAAGTTGTCCCAGCACCATTTGTTGAAAAGACTAGCCTTTTCCTATTGAATTCTCTTGTCACCTTTATTGAAAATCAATTGATCATAAATGTAAGAGTTTACTTATCTCTCCCCCCTGCCCCATTCCTTCATTGATGTCTAAGGGAGTTTACTTTTTGATTCTCAATTCTATCCCATCCAGGGCTTGGGAACCTGTGGCCTTCTGATTTTGAGATTGTTCTTTTTTAAGCACCAATAGGGGCAAGAAAAACTACATCTTTCTCTGCTGCACTCCTTTTAATAAAAGGATTGTTCTGTAAAATTTGGATTCAGTCAAAGGCTGCACTCGAGGATCCAGAAGGCCACATGTGGGTTGCTGCGGGTTCCTCATTTCTTCTTTTTTAAGATTGTTTTGGCTCTCCTGGAGCCCTTCAATTTTCATATGGATTTTAGGATCAGTTTGTCAATTTCTGCGAAGAAGCCAGGTAGGATTTGGATAGGGATTCCATTGAATCTGTGGATAATTTGGGGGAATATTGTCATTTTAACATTAATTTTGGAGAGTATTGCCATCTTTAACACCATGAAGTCTTTTAATCCATGTTCATAAATACATGTTTTTCCATTTATTTAGGTCTTCATCAATTTCTTTCAATTATGTTCTGTTGTTTTTAAAGTATAAGTTTTACCATCTTTTGTTAAATTCATTCCTGAGTATTTTATTCTTTTTGAGGCTATTGTAAACAGAGCTGTTTTCTTAAAAAATTTCATTTTTCGGTTGCTTATTTCAAATATATAGGAGTACAATTAATTTTTGTGTATTGATTTTATATCTTCTAACCTTGCTGAATTTTTTTTTTAGCTGTAATAGTATTTTAGTGGATTTCTTTGGACTGTCTATATATAAGATTATGGCATTTGTGGTCTGACTTTTAAAAGTCTCAATCTCTCCACTACAGTCATACTCTGTAGCCTGGGAAACGTATGTATTTGGGGAAATTAGTTGACCTTTTGAGGTTATCTTTAAGAAAAAAACAACTGCCACTTTGTAATTGTCTTTTTATGTTATAAAAAATGCAGCAGATTTTAAGTTGGAAATATTTGTGTAGAAAACAAAGTCCCACAAATAAACCCAAAGGTTTTGTGAGCTTATTGGTGAAGTCCTACTATAAATAATACCACTGTTATTTGGTGATATTATGGAAACTATAGGCCTTCCAAACATAACTTGTTTGGCCCAGACTGAAATAACGATTATACTGTAAAAGATAAGCATTCTAATTATCTTTCACTTTCAGGACGAGTGGCTGAACTAAGAAAAACATAATTTTATATATCCAAAATATGTACCTATTGCTGAATTAACATATTAGTGCTAATTCAGTTTTGCCTTTTGCTTATATGACTTCGACCTGGGGGTAATAAGATTTTAAGGTCTTATGTTTTAGACCAGAAGAAACCTTCTGATTCTTTTAAAGTTACTGATAGGTCTGCCAAGTCGTGCTTATTTGAAAGCTCTCAGCTGGTGAGTTATGAGTTATTCTGAACCAAGTAAGCAACCAAAAAAGCTGAAAGTTTTGAGTTTCCTCTTTGCGCTCCAGGACTGCAAGTTAGTCTTGGAAAGGTCAGGCAATAGTAGGAGTTTATTAAGAGGGCAATCCTTAGTTTGACTCCTGGAATCTTTCTTGGTAAAGCTCATGGGATTGCCCAGTGGAGCCAGAGTAGAGAATACAATTGAACTTGAAGATTTCTTTGGTTTTCCATTTCCGATTTCCTGGCTATCAAATGAGAGGAGTACTCTTACACCATATTGTCTCATAAGGCATGGAGGAATCTTAATCAAATGTTAAATGAGAAAGCTATTTGTGCCTCTTAAAAGGAGGAAAGAATGTTAACCTGAGATGGTAATGTCTTCCAAAGTGAGGGGGAAATGTGGGCAACCCATTTTGATTATTGGTTTATAGATATTGTTTCAATTCATGAGCCTGCAAGAAAATGTAGAGACCAAGCATTTCAGAAAATGAATGCCCAAGTATGATTTATTGGAGCAGAATGAAATGTTCAGAAACTTATGAGCCTATAAAATATTTTTGGAGAAAATATGCAAGTTTTCCAGAGTGGCAAGGTTTAATAATTTGTTTTAAAAGAGTTTATTAGCTGTGAAAATGAGTAGAAATATTGGTAGGTTTCGTCTCATCTTTTGCATATCATTTGGTTTGTCCAATTAAAATGGCTTGGCAGTCTGACAATGTTTGCATACATAATCCTGTTAGGTAGGTCAGGAGAGTGAAAAATAAATTTTGTAGAAATTGTACCAAGTGGTAGACAACTCCAGGCCTTTTTTTTTTTTTTTTTCTGTAGAGTTCCATGGACAACTGCTCTTTTTATAGCAAACTTTTCTTCACCATAAACGTAGAAGTCCTGGGGGCTTAAAAATAATAATATTTGCTGCTGGCAGGTGATGCCGATGTCTGTGGCTCCCTGGAGCAGGATCTGTCATGTCTCAGTGATCCCAGGTGGCTTTGGTCCAAAGCACTGTAACTGGACCTTTGATTCGCTTCAAAAGAAATGGACCTTTCTTCATACCGTTGCTCTCCACTGAAAGATGCCCTCAAAGGACCATCTGAGTAAATCCTCTACAGCCTTCAGGGCCCAGATCAAGTTTTATGTCCTTCAAGAAGCCTTTATGTCCCACCTCTGTAAGTGCCTCTCTCCTTAAGCCCTTCCTTGCTAGGAGGACCCCCTGCAGTTTAGTGCTAATACAGTGTATTAGCATACCTCCTTCCCAGGGGACCTAGTGCAGTGCTCTAAGCTATGCTCCTTAGAAGTGTGATAGCTAGCTAGCTAAGGACTGGCATTCCTACAACAACTGAGTGTTACAACAGCCAAGAAGCTGACAATGGGGCTGCATTCTCAGGGTCATGTGGTTTGTACACTGCCCTACTCCAGGAGGCACCGGTCACATGGGCCACGAAGTGAATCCCATCCACTGGAGTTGTGCAACGTGGCAGCCCTGAGTGTCCTTCTAGGTCTATGCATGACTGTGTTTACACATTCCTGTATTACACTGCCTGGTCTGGAGAGTTTTCCCTACCTCTTTCCTTTTATATTTTGGTCTGCTTCAACAGGAAGTTAAAAATTAGTAAAGAGTGAAGTGTGAATCTAACCTTTCCATATTTTTTAAGATCATTTTTTCCAAAATGAGATCCTGGACCCTTGCATCAGAAAAACCTGGGATGCTAATTAAAATGCAGACTTTTCAGCCCCTCGATAGACTTAGTCTAGGAGTGGGGCAGAGGGTTTTAATGAATAAGATTGATGGTCAACACTTGGCTGCAGTGTCAGGAAATGATTGCTGAAATAGTTTCTCAGTAAGGGAAACTATAGTGCCTCAAAGGGTTAATACCACTGTCCTTAATCTGTTGTTCTATCTATTATAAACTTTTTCTTGTTCAAGTAAATTCAACCACTACCTTGTGAAGAATAGCTCCATGCCTACCCATAGCACCAGCCCCAGTGGGAGACTCAGATGTGAAGAATAGGGCCTTTGCTGTCAAAAGGCTAATAATATATTTGGGAATAAAATATAAACAATAAGTGTGTACAAACACACGTCTATACATGCACATACATGTACACGCTATATAGAGAGATCTTTTTTAAAACAAATCACTATCATTAATGCATGTCTCTAGGATTGTCAGATTTTGGAGTTGGGATATCTCAAGGATAAGGTATGTAGCTCTATACTACAGAGTGACTAGATTTCAATACTTCAGGCAGGCATTTGCATAAATGAGACAAACTATAGAATAGTACAAAAAGCTCTATACAGAGTATTGGATTCAAATCTGAGCTCTAATAAACAGTAAATGATAGTTACTTTAATTATAGGAAAAATAAGGTTGATTAGGGTGAGACCCATTGAAAATTTATTCAGTAATTTTTGAATAGCTTAAATTTATTTTTATATATTTATCATTTCAGACCATACAAATATAAAAATGGATAATGGGTGCTTTGGCTATATACACCAACTATGTGGTTAATATCTTTTGTTACTTTCTGTGGGACATTGAAGGGGAGAGGTCAAGAAGAGGAAGGACTTGTTCTTGACAGCTGTCCTATGATTATTACATTAGAAATTTATTCCACCAGAGTAATTGGCAAAAGGAATTTTCAAGTTAACCAAGGATAAACCAGAAAGATTTTTTTTTTTTTTTTGATTTTTAAAGAGGGCCTTACTCTGTCTCTCAGGCTGGAGTGCAGTGATCTGATCACTGCAAACTCCTGGGCTCAAGTGATCCTCCCAAGTAGCTAGGGCTAAAGGTATGTACCACCATGCCCAGCTAATTTTTAAATTTTTTTGTAGAGTCGAGTCTTGCTGTGTTGCCCAGACTGGTCACAAACTTCTGGCCTCAAGAGATCTTCCTACCTCTGCCTCCCAAAGTGCTGGGATTATAGGCGTGAGCCACTGCGCCTTGCCCAGAAAGCCTTTTTTGCTTGTATATTATTTTTCTCAAACTTATAGTATAAAATTTTATTCATAGTGTAAAAAGTTGTTTGCTTTATTTTTTAATCACATCTTTATCATTTGAACATCATTTCTCATTAGGTGACTTACTGGTCTAGATTAGAAGATTCTGGGAGCCTTCATTGAATCTATTAGGCCTGCTTCATACAGAGGTATAGAACTGGAAAGGAGATGCAGATTATTTTGGTTAATATGTTTTGCTACCGAAGAAAGTCACACTTCGAGATATTAAGGGACTTATAGCCATTAGAATAAGACCTGGTACGTGGTGAGTGCCCAAGAAATTTTAGCTGCTGTTATTGATAGAATTTGAACCTAAGTTATTTGAAATTAAGTTCAGTAATTTCTTCTCACAGACTCAGAAAAGAGTCTCTCCTTCTATCTAATTAATTCCTTTTATTGACCCCTTGTTGGACCCTCTAGGAATCTGGTTTTTTTTTTCTTTTTTTTTTGAATACTAATTCTGGATTCACTTCATTTTTTTTAAATATCGTGTCTCTTTTTTTTTTTTTCCTAAAAGTGGAGAACACAATAAATTCAGAGAAACTGAGGGTTGCACTTTAAAACTTTTATTTTATTGTCCTCATCAGTGCCAACCTGAGGTTTTCTGCCACCTTTTATAAAATTTATGCACTGCATAATTCTGATTTTTACTGTCTTCTCTGCAAATACACCTTATGCTAATGGTGGCATTACTGTTTCTTCTTGGCAACACTTTAAAAATTTCTGGAAACTTTAAAAGCATGGAATAAAAACTTTGTGGGTATAATAGAGATGGAAGTAGGAAATTTGGGGGAAAACAGTAGAACCTGTGCCAGAGTTTTTGGCACCCTTTATGGGGCCAAAGAACTTTATTCTTTTTCCTTTTTTGAAAAAATAGAAGCAAAAGTAAAAAAAGAAAAAAAGGTATCAGGCACAGTTTGCTCATAAAAGTGTGCAGGTTTGGTAGATGTATTTAAAGATGTGAAAGCCAGGAAAAAAATTATTAATATAAATAATTTGTGTTTCTTCCATCCTCCAAATATACGCTTCTGTTGGGAAGGGACTAATAAATGAAGCTTTACTAAAGTTTTTCATAGTCTTTTTTTCTGTCTGTCATTTCTCTTACAGTGTTGTAGTAGAGGCTGAAAATAGGTGATGAGTCAATACTAGCATATTTGGTAGTCCCTGTTGCAATGGGATTATTTAGACAATTTGAGAATTTGTGTCAAGAGGAAAAGAGAGCAATAGGGAGTTAAAGAAGTGGGCTACTGGCTTCTCTTCACATTTTCTTTGTATTCAAGTGCAGCTTGATAAATTGTTGGACTTTTTAAAGCTCAAGTAGGGTGTTATGGATGTGGAGTATGTGCTTCAAGTTTTTCCTACCGGATTTCTAAATCTTCCACTAACTTTTAAATAACTTGATAAAAACTATATTTAAGGCTTGTATATTACATGTGTTTGTGGATGTGTTTACTGCCACTAAAGATTGAATTCTATTCGCTGTACCTAGAAAATAATCAAGATACATGGAAACAAACAAATAAGATGATAATAGAAAATAATCAATATATATTGAAACAAACAGATGATAATAGTTTTAGTTTATTACTTTGGTTTCCTACAGCCTTAGGCTGTGTGTGTGTGTGTGTGTGTGTGTGTGTGTGTGTGTGTGTGTGACTTCTTGATTTTTTTCCCCTTTATTTTGTTTGGTGGGATTCTTAACTTTGATTTCTTGACAGATTCCATGAGGATTCCAACATTTATTTCTGCCATAGTTTTATAATCTGTGTGTATGTTTAAAATTGAGTTACTTTTTCATAAGAAGAAATAGCAATATCCATTTAATAACAGATTTTATAAGGAAGAACCTGACTTGTTTTATTTTAATCAACCTTTCTTTTCTCTTTTCAGAGGATGTTAAACAAGTTTTTGGACAGACCACAATTCACCAACATATTCCATTTAACTGGGATTCCGAATTTGTGCAACTACATTTTGGAAAAGAAAGAAAAAGACACCTGACATACGCAGAATTCACTCAGTTTTTACTGGTGGGTCTAGCTCCCAAAAAGCTAAAAAGAGTAAATAAGTAAAACCTGGGATCAAATTGTGACTGAAGTATACTAGCTTTGATTTGAGCCCTGAAGTCTGATTTACTGCAAACTTTCTAACCCTGGCAAAACTGTCCCCATTTAGAAGTATTTCTTTATTAATAGGTCAAAATCATAGCATTAAATGGGCTCTTAACAGATTGTGTAGAACCCCTTCATGATTAAAAGGAATACACATTGAGTCCCCAGGAAATCAGGTGGATTCCTCAAGGTCCCTTAGGACAGGAGGGGCAAAATTGGAACTTTTTTGGCTTATGACTGGCTCTACTACTATTTACCAATATTTTGTTTTCGCCTGAGAAATGGGCAGATGTCATCATCAGTATCACAATCACTTCATGTGAGGTTTTTATAGGTAAAGTCCCGGGTCTCAAACTTGGCTGCATATTGGAATCACCTGGGGAGCTTTATCAACCATTATTGCCAGGGCCCCAACTCTAGAGATTTGATTTGATGGAGGGTGGGGTGGTGGGGAGCATGGGCATTTGGGGGCTATTTAACACTACTTCTTAGGTAGTTCTAACATGTAGTCAGCTTGGGGAACCACTGTTCTAAGGGCACTTGGGCACTTGCTTCTCACACGTTTCTGGGGTACACTTTCCCTGGCCCAGTCCCTCCGGCCCTTCTCTCCTTTCCTCCCTCCATTATGATCATGCCATTGGGCCACTGAGGATGCCAGCAGGAGAGTATTAACAAAATATGCTTACAGTTTAGTTTTCCTTCTAAAGCATCATTTAAAATGTTTTAATCCTAATACTAACATTTAGTCATTAGAGGTCAATATCTATACAATGTTAATACATATATTTCTGACAAACCATTCTTTCTTCTGGATTTTTATGCATTTGGGTTTTTTCCTAACATTATTTTTATACTCTATTAAATCTAATACTTTAAAAGACCCATTTAAGAGGATTCACTTGGTATAAATTTTGCATCTTGAGGAAAAATTTGCCAAGGAAATCACTTTCAATTCTCCATTACTAGAAGTGTTGTTAGTGGGCACCCTGGTACCCTGGTTTTTTCATGTTTCAGACCTTATCAGAGCCTTCTGAGGAGTGGTTGGAGACACAGTTCTGGGTGGAAGTGGACGGTGCATAGGCACACACACGTGCACTGCCGTGGTGCTCATTCAGGAAGCGTTTTGTGGTATCCATTCTTGGGGACTAGCGTACGTAATACATGAACTTCAATAGGTGCTTCGCTTTTAACTTTCAGTGGTGTTGCTGTGATGTGTAGAACTTGTCATGCTTTTTAGCCTGCTTTTATTTTCTAGGCCTTCAGAAACTTAAAACAAGATACTTTAAACCTGTGTTTGTATTTTTTAAAAACATGTCTGTGAATCCCTGTCTTCAGTCCTCTATAGACATAAACTTACTTAACCAAGGTGAAGAATGTGAGTTGCTGGATTTTTGCTATTGTTTACACAGGACATCAGTACACGGTGGGAGTCGGTATTCATTTTGATGAGGAATAGTTACAATAATGTTACTGAGACAAATGTCTCCAGTTGACTTTATGGAACACAGCCTAATTAACTTTTAGTCTTAATGGAATGTTAGCAGTAGTAAGGATGGTGGTGTTTCCCCCTTTGAGCAAGTGTCAATTATGCGGAATTGAGTGAATTTTAAACCGCTCACAGCAGCTTCTAGGCCTTCCTGAAGACATGAGGAAACCAGAGTCGAGGATTAGATGACTCAGGGATTACTGGTTATGTTTGCAGCTATAACTTGTAGGGCACACACTTAAATTTGAGTCCACTGGGTAATGATAAATGGAAAGATCCCACAGGGCCCTGCACGGGATGATTGGGACTTTGTAGTCAGAATGGAAGTAGCTACACTTTGACTAGATTAAAATGGTCGCCATGGTTAATGATGTTGGTCAGGGCCTTGCTTTTGCCCCCTACTCTAGACCCAGATTTACAGGAATTACTGGATGTATCATGATAGCCTTTCCTGATGAATGCCAGTTTTGATGTCTACCATCGGGTTCCTTCCCACCATTTCAGATGTTTTGTTTGCTTTCTTCGAACTCTATCTGAATGCAGGTAGCACTTCAGACCTCTACATCAAATGCTTTGTTCGCTTCCTTTGGGCTCCTTTCTGGAAGCAGGTAGCTTCTTAAAGATATAAGTGAATTTAATCTCCTGTGTTTTCAGGCTCTTGCTTTGTCAGGCAGGTACCCACCTTTCTGCTCTAGGGCAGGGCCTAGAAACAGGCACCAGCAACAGGTACCAGCTCCCTGGCTGGTGCCAAGGTTGTGAAGGCAGATACTTGGCTGCTTGAGATGTGAAAGAGCTGCCACCATGCATGCTGTTACCTGTCACCTGATGAGAAAAAGGAGCGGCTATAGGGACAGCTGAGACAAGTGCTTGTGGTTTCAAGGAGCCTCAGTCCTACTTTATTTCATGGAGCATTCCTAAAAAATAGCTCAGGTTGGTTCTAGCCAGCGTGTGCATTACCCATGTTTATGTATGTACCCATGAGTGATTGGTAGGTATTGCCATTCTCTGCAAGTTCCAATTTTGTTCCTCATTTAATAAATGTTTTGCTGTAAGCAAGTCTGAGTTTGTTGGGAGCCACTGCGTGGCTGTGAGGATCTTACTTGGTTCACATGTTCATCTGTTTATGATCTGAACAGGTCCCCAACCACTAAGGTGGGAGCAGTCATGGGCATTGCTTAAATGGGGAGCTGGTTTATCATTTCTGTGCTTTGGTTATAAAATCCATAAAGTGGTGAATCATTTGCTATTATTTGACTTAAACTTGCTTTATTTGTACTTTGCATCTAACTTATAACGTTGAAGCAAGTAACAGGACACAAGTTTCCTTCCTGTTGTCTTGTTCCTCGTTGGTATAGAAGGATTTCAAAAGGGAGTGGGGCCACATTTCTGTTAGCTCATCATTTATCCTATTGTGTTTGCTGCTGTTTTTTTTTTTAATGTCCCGTTCTATCATCTCCACTTAACTACATGAATGATGATGTAAATGTGAATACAGTTTTATATGTGGGTATGTTTGCATATTTTAAAATAGTTTATAAACCTCTCACCTATGTCTACTCTCAGCTTCTAGAGCAAAGCTCTGATTTTATGGTGGCTAGTTTGAAAATGGATTTTAATATACTGAGTTTTTTAGAAAACAATTTGGACAAATTTTCCTATTCTATACCTGATGGAGCTGCAGTTCATAAATCATATTAACGTAAAACTCGCTACCCTGTTGGGAGTATTTTGTGTGTGTGTGTGTGTGTGTGCTGTGATTCTTATTCATGTGGGGCAAACCATCCGATTCAGCAGATGTTTTCTGAGCATGTAGGATTTGTCAAGAGGCCTTGTGCACAGGGCTAAGAGTTACAGAGACGATAACTCTTGAGACACTCACGATGTATGAATCTGGGAATGTGTGTATCCACCCAACAGTGCAAAAGGAGCAGCCACAAGGAGGTATAAAATGTACACCCGATGAGTTTTCTCTTTTGTAGCATAAACCCTTATAGCAGATATTCAAATTTTTGCTCGTTTTTTGAGTTGATGTCATAGGCACTTGGGGGCACAGAATGAAAGTTCTCCAAACTTTTCTGCCGAATTATTGTATACAGTCCATACTGAGTTGCTTTCGAAAAAAGAAGTAATAATAGTAACTAATATCTGTATAATCTTTATAATTTACAAAGTGCTTTTAAATATTCTATTTCTGATAATAGCATCTTCCCAGTACTTTGAGAGGGTAGTTATCATTATCTCCTATTAAATGCAAAAGAATGAACATACTCTAGGGTAAAATTTTGCACGTTCAGGTAATTTTCTGGGGAAATGGCCCATAGCTTTCATTAGGTTCCCAAAAGAATAAAAACCAGCTGTTCTAGAGCTTAGCTTCTTCAGTAAGATCGCAGGTCTGTGAGGGATTCAAGAATGTGATTCTGCTGCTCTATCTCCAGGTTCAAGGCTATGAGTAGTTATTTTACGTTTCTAGAAGGGGCCATGCTTCTGAATGGGGCACCCAGTCATGCACTGCTGGACATGTAGAATTCCTGACCCCTCCCCATTCATTGCAAGATAGAATCAAGTCCTTAGTAGGGGTGCATGGTACGTAGTCTCTTCGGTTCCTTGGAGTTAAGATGATAGTACTGTAGGAGCCCTCCGTGTGGCCTCTATAGACTTGGGCTTTTTGGAATTCTGCTCTTCATTTGATGTAGCCAGGAATTTTTTTCCATTTTTAGAAAAAAACAAAACAAAACAAAATTCTTACTGCTCAAGGAAGAGACATCATCAAGAAATCAGCAATGCTCTGGTTTTGGTGGAGAGGCTAGATTTTGAGGTTGGGATTCTGTTGATTAGCTGTGAGACAGGATAGCTGACTTTGAGAGGGAATGGGGTGAAAAAATCCTCTCTGATGCCTTCTCTTCCCATAGAGTTTAAGAATGGGATTACCTCCCCAACAGAGAGCCCTAATCACAAGGGTGTGAGTATTTTAGCACAATTTTATTCAGGTCCTCATTTTGTCAGAAGAGGATGATGAAACCCAGAGAGGTGAATCATAGTTGAGAAAGCTGGAAGTAGACTCCAGGGTTCAAAGATGTGCCTGGCATCCCAGACGGGCCATTCACGTTGGTAAGGGTTCCTGACCTCAGGTGACATGAGCCCCATTATATACCCTGTTGGATACCAAAGCATACTCAATGCTAATAATGCAAGGGAACAATTTTGGTTCTTTTTATTAAATCAGATTGACCATTGTTTTGGCTTATGGGTCAGCATGGTGTATAGATCAGCCCACTTCTTTTCTGTGTAACGTGGACATTTTGGTTATTTAGTTTCTGAACCCTAGAGAGTAGGGCCCTCGCAGTCTGCTGGTGGTTGCCACATGTCACTGCAGAAACCAGAGATTCACTGCTGCTAGTCAGCTGTAGTCTTGACTTTATAGTCACGTCAGTTATGGTTTGCTACTGTATTTGTCATGCATCCCGGTATATGGCAAAAATTTCAACACAAAAGGCTATATGAAATTTAAAAAAGAAATTGCTCCCTACCACCGCCACCAAACAGAAGAAAACATACCTTCAACCATAGCAACACCAAATTCTCACGCTTTGTAATTAATAAGGGATTTCATATGCTAACAAAAAAATAATCACTTGTACTAGAACTTGCTGAAGCTTCAATTGTTTGAACAGATTGGTGGACAATTAACAGGGTCCTCGCTTAGGATTGAGTAACCTGAGCTATTTGCTCCTCCCCTTTGTCCCCCAACTTGTCATCTGTATAAATGAAAATATCTAGACCATGAAGTTTTAGTAGCTCAAAACCACTGTTGTATTTGTGTTTTCAACATGTGCCTTTTATGTTGATTCTAAGTGGGAGCAGATAGGATCTGTGATGTAGCTTTGGCACTATGTCATAAATACAGCATCTCTTGGTGTTCTAAAATGAAATAGTGAGTAAAGGTGGCTAATGTTGTTTGCCCTCAACTCTTCCAGTAGATTAAGTTCTGTTTTGTGTCCAAATGGAAGCCATTGCTAGTTTGGTGATGGGTGACCAGAGATGTAGTGATCCGGGTCACTCGGACAATTAGATGCAGGACACGTTCCATTCACATTACACACTTTCTGCTCTCTGGGCAAAGGAAATCAGGATTCATTGTGTTGTTGTGTCCGTGGTGCTAGTCAGCTTGCTGTTTTGTTGAGTAGCCTGTTGTGCAGGCTTTTACTATAACATCCTGGTAAAAATGAGCACTCCATATAGCATCTCCCCAGCTGTTACCCACTGTGAAGTTTAACGTTAAATCAGAAGAGCAAGGAAATTGAGATGGAAAAGCTCTGTACTTGGTTTCTGCCAAGGTGTTGCTGTGCATGCAGAGCCACGTGTGACACTGCTCTGAAGACCCTTTTAATTAAAGGTCTCACCCAGTGAACTGGCGATGAAATTTCACCTGAGCTCTGAAAATCTGACTGTGTGGTTGAAGGCAGGGAGCACAGAAAAACGTTAAGAATGGAAACTGCTTATTTCTCTACCTACTTCATTGCTAAATTTCATTTTTACACTATTTAAAAATAGGTGGATCTTTATTTCAATTTAATTTTTAACAAAGTGGATGCTTAAGTAGTATACAGGTTCTGATACTAGATGTAATATAGAATTTGTTTGAAATACAGCTAAATATGATACCGAAATTTTTACACAGACCTTCTTTGTACATTTTTGTTTCTTGTTTTGATAAGTGCCTGCATTTGGCCCAGAATTCTCTCACCACCTCTAAAAAGGAATTTTGAATCATTTCCTTAACTCCTTGCTTTTATTAAAATTCTGGATTTAAAAAAAAAATTGAAAACTGTACGAAACACAAAAATGCCATGCAAATTAGCCAGTTTTTTTCCTTCTTTTTGGTGCATTTGGCTTTATAATATAAATCATCTGACTGTGCTGCTCTTTTGAAGGTCTGTTTTTTTGTTGTTGTTGTTCCTGATGAATAGTTCTCAGGCCGAAGCACAAACTTGCATGTCTGAATAGAAGTGGAGAGAATATTTTGCATTCAAAATATACCCACTTGAAAATTGGAGATTATTAAGAAAATGACAGGCCTGGAACTATTAGAAGCGTGAATGTTAGACCTAAAGTGGTGTAACCCCTCTATATGTTTATTTCTATACAACTAGCAATTTTGAAGAGTTTGATTTTTTTTTCCCGCAGCAATCTGAATGGGTGTGCTGAAGTAGTTGGAAACTGCTGCAGTAAAAGCCTATTCTGCTAATCATCATGCAGCAGAAAAGAGGGAACAGAAAGCAGTTCACTGGCAAATATGAAGAGAGATTGGGCCTCCTTTCAGGTGCTCGAGTAGAACTGCCTTAGAGACAGCTCCTTGCTGCGGGACCTTATGGCTTTAGGTGACAGGAGGGGCCCTTTCTCTTTCGTGGTAACTGTTTTCAGCAGCAGCGTTCAGTAAGCACCCCATTGCCTGCCACTGTTAAGAGCTCTCTGTACAGAGGAATGTCATCTTCCCAGCTCTTTGGGTTTGCTACCCAGGCCCTCTGTTTTATTTTTTGTACTCACTTATTTAGGTATCAGTTTGATTTTTGTTGTCTGCCAGCTCTTTGTATGAGCTGTGCGGTGATCTCATCAGTTTCTACAACTGTTTTCTTTTTCTTATGGTTTCTGGTAGGCCTCCCTCTAAAAGGAAGTGGTTGTCTGTGTAGGTTAAGATTATGGCTGCAAAACCGGCCCACCTGGGTGCATTTCCAGTTTCATCCTTAGCTTCATGTGACCCTCAGCTCCTCCTTACCTCATTTTTTCCACCTACAGACTGGGGGTGATGGTAGGCCTCAGCTCCTAACATGGTTGGGAGGATTCAAAGGGGTGAAGCTGGAAAACAACAGTCCTTGGGGCATAGCATGCACTTAATAATGCTTAGTAAATGTAAGCTTTCTTTTTCCCCCTAAAATCTGTTTTCTTGATTTCCCAGATTTACATTTCTACCCATGCCTCTAGCTTTCTTTTGTATATAGCTTAACTTTTGTTTATTACTAAACTCATCTCACTCCAAGTTGCTAATCTTGGTCAACCACATCATCTCTTTCCCCTTAAGTATTTTCCTTTGAGGTATATTCTATCTCCTCCATCATCCAAGATGAAAATTCTTTGATCTATATCCTGTTTCATTTTTATATTCAAGTTATAATCAACACTTTCCTTAAAATCTCTTTTCCTGTTATCTCTCCAAATCTACTTATGATCTCCTTGCTTATGATTTTGCCTGAGGAAGCACATATTAGTAGTTGAGAATCTCAGTTTTAAATCACACAGACATACCTTGGTATGGATCTTAGCTCTGTCACTTCTTAGCTGTGTGACTTTGGGCTAGTTACTTAACCTCTCTGAGCTTCAGGTGCTTCTGTGTAAAATGAAGCTAATCATTATAACTTGACAGAATTATTGTGAGGTTTGAATGAAATGTTGTCTTTGAAATTCTTGGCAAAGCCCCTGGCCTATAGTAAGTGTGTAAGCATTCAGCTGTTACATTATTAATATTCTCCACCCTTACTGATGTTCATCTTTCTGTTTCTGTGGCTAGTTCAAAATGACTCAGCAGAACTGCTGTTCCATATTGGAACGGACTTTAGAGGTTTTAACCTTTCACCTGGACAGAAATCAAAGACTTTATTGGATGCCTGTCGCTCACGGTCTCTGGTATTTGCAGGCCCATACAGTAGGTGTTGCTGTGCCCAGTCTGCAGAGGAGGGCTCCGGAGGCTCTAAGATGCAAACACAGTTGCCTGCGCTGTGTCCCAGTGGTAGTGTCCTGACTGCTGTTTGAGCTCTACCCATTCTTATTCCAAATTTCATATTGTTGTCATCAAAACATATTGCTTCCATAACCCCCTCTATTAATACAAAATAAAATCCTTGACAGATATTCCTCAGCCTTTGTTGAACAAATATTTCCAGTGTCAGGAAACCTGCTACTTTGCAAGGTAGCCCATTTTATTGCTGAATAATTCCATAGGTTAATTACTTCTGTGCATTGTGCTAAAACCTCACTTCTGTAGCTTCTTTTTTTTGAGACGTAACAAACAATAGAGAGCCAGCCTAACATCTCTTTTTTGCCTGATAGTCCTTTAACCTTTAAACAGGTGAATGCAACGATTGCTTCCCTCATTGTTCCCCCCCTTCCTCCCTTCCCTTTACCCATTCTGGTCCCCCTCATTGTGGCAATGAATATTAGTTCACATATGCTATACGCGTGCTAAAAGCTCCCTGCCCCAGTTTTATCCCTTCTGGATTCAGATCTGGGAACCATCAGTCACTTGGTAACACTAAGTATGCATTAGATTTTCCTTAAATAGCTTCCGAGGTGCCAACCAAGAGCTTTGATTTTTAAGTCCCTCTGCCATGAGTAGCGAGCCTGGTCATTTATTTCAAAGACCCCACATTCCTGAATTAAGTTTCTGGGGAGTCACCTGAGTGTTAGCTCTACTGGCTCTTTTGTTTTTCCCCTCCTCAGTCTCTTGGGGCTGCGGGAAAGACAACAAAAAGTGAGCAAGGCCAGAGAAAGGCCTTTAGATTTGGTTTCTCTGCTCCATGGTCTCTGCCGCTGTTGGTAAGACAGTCCTGACACTCTGGGTGCATGGAAGGCTTTTGCCTTCATGGGAAGCTTTTGGGAATTTTATTTTTTTCCCATGAAAATAGGCAATAGCAAAATCTAGAGCATTGAGAGTAACTTAAAAAGCAAATTGAGTTTTTATCTTTCCACAGCTCTTAAGATTCCTAAGTGTCAGATATATTTTTTAATCAAATTCCTGACAGTAGCATTACACGGGCTCCCCATGCAGTGTAGTGAAGTATTAGGAGCACTGTGGCAGGTGGGCAAGTGGAACTGCCAGGGTTTGAATTCCAGCTTCGCTGCTTCCTGTCAGTGAGACCTTAGTTTCCTCAGCTGCTACAGTGAGATTACTAGTACCTACCTTATGGGGCTGCTGTGGGCATTAAATGAATTAATTCCTATAAAATGCTTTAGAGCAGTGTCTGATGCAATAATTCATGCTAGCTAAATGCTGTTATCATAGTTGTTTCATTGGTTGACGTCACAGTTTCATTTCTTCACGAAGAAAAAAGAGTCACGATATAACAGATGTTCTTCAGAAGGCAACCCACGTCTTCAGTAAGCTACTTTTAAAGTTGGGGAACTACCTCACTACATGTGTCACTCCATCCTACTGTTTAGAGAATTACATCGATCTAGCTTCTTGTTCTCCATGGGACTTATAGTGTCCCCAATCTTTAAGAGCTTTTGGAAATGTATTCTCAAGTTATTCATCATGAGGCTTAAAAGAGCTTTCTTACTCCACAATTATTCCACAATTGAGGGATCTCTGCTAGTAAATACTGAATCGTAGAAGTGTAGGCACAGAACGTGTAGTGACACCGTCCTCATCACGGTGCATCCCTTGTCCTGCATGTGAGTACCAGCCCTCCCTTTGGCATCTGTGTCCCATCTTGGCATTCCAGAGGGCTAGTCTTAGGGTTCTGGCTTTCTGCTTTCTGAGGAAGGGGATGGCCAGGGAAAGTGTTGCCATTTTTGGTATAGTTGTCTGAGGATCTCTAAGACTTTATTTGAGGTATAAAGTTGGGAAAATGGTAAATAGCTGAATATGCCTTCTTCTATTGTTGAGAGTAATCTTGGCTTAGGATAGCGTTAGCAGTGAGTCTGGAAATTCAAAGGAGACTGTGTTCATTTACTTTCAATTGAATACATACTGTGGTCATTTTTCACTACAGGGTGTTTAACAGTTGGTTTCTTCTTTCCTCTTGAATTGGAGGCACTCGTGTAGAGAACCCCCTTTTGTTCCATAGATCAGTTTGTTTATTCGGTTGGTTTTAGAGAATACCTATCTCTGATGATAATGTCTATCATTTATTGAGTGCCTACTATATCTAAAGCATTCTGCCCAGCAGGATAAGCGGGATAGATGTAAACAGGACATAGTATGTTTTCCCTGGCGAAGTGAGGGAAAGACAGTAAACAACTGATTAGAATGTAAGATGGAATAAGACAAGCCTTATAATTGAGGTTCAGGCAGGGGGCCCTGGGAATATACATCAGTTATTTTCAGTTACAAGATTTAGTTATATTTACCTAAGAGATGGCATTTGAGCTAAGCCTGGAGGAGGTGGAGAGATTTTAGGAGCTGGAGAAGGGGGCAGCAATCTATGCTAGGCGGAGGGAAGAGTGTGGGCGGAAGGTCTGGCAGGGCTGGGCCTGGCATCGCAAGACACCAGGCCGGAAGTAGTTCCTGTAGAGTCCCGAGTGCCCTGATTTGGAGAGGGGTCTTTGCACCAAAGGGCCATCAGAGGTTGGTAGAGGTGGAGAGAGAGTGAGAGATCAGAACTGCAATTTTGAAAAGTGACTTTTGATGCGTGCAAAGTGGACTGGAGAGGTCCGGGCTGTAGGTCCAAGCTCCAGACTGACAGCTGGGGCCATGGTGGTAATTTAGGCAAGGTCTGAGCAGGGCCTGAACCAGCAGCATCAGGAATGAAAAGGAAAAGGTGCATTTGGGCAAACTTTCAAAGGCCCAAAGGACATAATTTAGCAACTGGTTTTCTCTAGGGCAAAGGAAGCTTGAAGAATTGAAAATAACAGCTTTCTAGGTGAGGTGACCCGAAAAACAACATGCCAGTAATTAAGCTTTGAACATAGGAGAGGAAACAAGTTTGAGTTCGGGGTCAGGGACATGTAATAACGGGTTTAGTGATACGTAATTTTATGGCCTTTATAACATCCCCATGTGGATCTATTCTCTAAGCAATTACAAATCCTGGTCCAGTAGATAGGAATGAGATTTGGATGTGGGATTCAAGCCTTCACTTACAAGAAGTCCTGGAGAGCTGAGGGAAGGAGCACTTTGCCGAGGATGGTAGAGTGGGAAGACGCGAGGACAGAGGGCTGACACATGCCTCCTGTTTACGGAGCCAGGGGAGGAGGCTCCAGAAAGATTAGGGTCCCAGAAGATTTTCAGAAGAGACAGGCTAGATCCAAACCAACAGATGCCATAACTGAGAAGCGACTTCTGAATAGGATCAGAAGTCTGATTCTTACTATTAAATGTTTTTTAAGTTTTGCAAATGTAGACATTTTCAATCTTTACAAAAGGAGGGAGAAAAGTATAATGATTCATCATATACCTATTATTCAACTTTAATTATTATCAATATTTTATCAGTCTTTGCCCTCCCCACCTTTGTAGGATAAGGAAAGGGAGATCCAGTACTTTAAAGCACTATCAGACTCATGTCCTTTCTCTCATACTTTAGTTTTCACTAATTCATGAGGACAATTAATTTTACACAACTTGAATAAATGTGATAAGTCATCCTTAATGTCATCTAGTAAAACTTCATTTAAGTAATTTCAAGTCCTCGAGAGCCACATCACTGTTTCTTTTTAATTGCCTTGGGATTAGCTCTCCCTTTAAGGGCCCTTTTGAGAAATGGGCAGAGTGTCGTGAGGAAGATAATAAAATGCTCTCTGCAGAAGGGATGCTTCTCCTATATGGCACACCGTGGGTTTTGATGGAAGGCTGTTCTATGTATATACGTATCCCCTGGGAATAGCAACAGAGATGTACAGTTGGACTTCCTATCTTTAGATCACATGAATTAAAACATATATCCAAAGATGCTGCCACAGTTTGCCTCCTCTGAGCCACATACAGCCCTATTACTTATTCTAGAACAGTGGTCCTCAACCAGGACCTGTGACCCTGTCCAGAGACATTTTTCATTGTCATGACTTTGTGGGAAAAGGGGCTACCGGCATCTAGTGGGGAGAGAGTAGGGATGCACAGGATGGCCCCCCATAAGAAAGACTTAACCTGTCCAAAATGCCAGTGGTACCAAGGCTTAGAAACCCTATGTTAGAGAAATAGCAGAAGAGGACCACTCTTTCCAATCTATTGTTACACCACGTTTGTGTACCAGGTTGCGTATAAGAATTTTTCCTTTTCTTTGGAGAGAGGTTAATGTCTCTGTGGGCATTTTTCCTTAGATCATCTGCGTCACCTAAGCCAGATTTGGCCAGATCTTTGAACCTACCAAACTTCATTCCTGTTTTCATTTTCTTTGTGTTCTTGGACTGTAGCAGAGCACGGAAGTGATCTGGTTTCTTTGGGTAGGAGATTTAAGGTGCAGGGAGTGTACTTTCTCAAGACATGTTCACTAGTCTGAACAAAGTTCTTTCTCTTGGAAGGAGACAGTAGCTTGGGGTCACTATTAACCAGGTGCGGGTTTGTTAAGTCAAGATGTAATCTCTGTTTCTTCAGCCTGATTTGAAAATGAGCAGTTATTAATTAAATGAGACACATGAATTAAGTGTTTCACTTTCTTTATTTGTAGGAAATACAATTAGAGCATGCAAAGCAAGCCTTTGTGCAACGAGACAATGCCAGGACTGGAAGAGTCACAGCCATTGACTTCCGAGACATCATGGTCACCATCCGTCCCCATGTCTTGACTCCTTTTGTAGAAGAATGTCTAGTAGCTGTAAGTTGTAACTTGCCGTAATGAGGCAGTTTATTCTTTCTGATTTAAGCTCAGTAATAAGGGGTTATAAGAATAATGCTTATAAATTATATATGGTTTTTTTTCCTTTTAAAACACTAAAATTCTCTTAATGTGATCGCACACATTACCAAGCTTACAAACAGTGTGTTTTGGTTGGGTTTAGTGGATAATATGGAATCTCTTAGAGAAATATATTAGCTAATTAAGGAAAAAAGGAAAAACAATTTTGTGACCTCATGTTAATTTTGTTTATATTGTGAAGTATGTCAGATGCTGATCTTTGCTGACCTTGTTTATTCTCCAAGGCAAAAAAAAAGTAGTGCGTACATGCATTGTTAGAGTGGTCAGCAAGACAGAAACGCTTATCCTTAGATTCACTCGTTCGTTCACCGTGTGTGTGCTGAGGCTGCAGTGTCTGTCACGTGTGACAGCAGAGTCCCGAGGTCGGGATTCACAAAGCTCCATCCCCAGGGGGGCCCACGGCATCCTGTTGTGGTGGTTCCGAAGCCTTGCTCAGGGAACGTCCGAATCCTCACTGATAACTACTAAAAATACGGATTCTAAGGTCTCTTCTAGGCCTATGATTCACCATCTGCAGGTGGTAAGGTCTTAGAATCTAATTTGTAAAGCTTCTAGATGATTCTGATGATCACTCAGATTTGGGACCAATACCCAGTGGTAACTAGCCTTTTGTTAGTCCCAGGGAAAAGACTGAGAGTTTTCACCATCATCTGGGTTTCCCACAATGCTCAACAAAGGCATGAACTCAGGGTAGCCTTTCAGTTTCCCCCCTTTCTCCCTGGTGCTTCGTTCTGGAGATGTGGCATTTTGACGAGTCCTTTTCCACTCTGACACTGTGTTAGTCTAACTCCTTTTCTTACCCCCCCTTTCCTATTCCATACTAAACTCCCATGTCAGCTATTTTAAATGATTACTAAGTGAAGATTTATGTGGTTGTTACCTTATAAAGAAGTGCTTTCCTAATAAAAATATTTTGCCTTGTTAGGCAAGGATAGAATTTGAAACCCCAAACTGAAGTTCCATTCATAATGGACATGGTGTCTGTTTCCCTTGTCCCTTGTGAAGAAATACGGTTTCTTAAAAATTCTGATTATCAGAATTCTGACCAGTCTTAACCCCCATGAAAACATATGACATCTCATAATTTTACCATAATACGCTTGTTTGCTAGAAATCCCACCAATGTGAAATCCGCACCTAAATGATTATTTATTGCTGGTTGTAAGTAACTTGACAAGTCTTGATATTAATTTTAGGTTGACCACTTTTCATAGTATGTTTGCATTGATATAATATTGTTTTGCATGTATAAGCACATGCATGTGTGCATGTGTATAATGTAGTTTTGCATGCAAAAGCCTTTAAGATTTGCTCATTAAATGAAATAAACCAACTTATAAAACATTTCCAATTGAAATTTGAACTCTGTAAATTATTACTGGTCCTGTTACAATCCTACACATGTATTTATTTAGTTTTCTAGTTGTGTGTGGAGAGTACAAGTTCTGGTCATGATTAGTTGCAGTTACTTCTAAAAATCATTTATAACTTTTGTTTAATGTGAAAGAAAAATACTTATGGTTATTTCTTACACATGCATTCTTGATTACTTTCAAACTGTTAATAGCATTAGATATATGTACTTCTGAATCTTCTTTACCTGTAAATCTTTTGTTTATTTTTCTTCTGTCTCTTGTTTTTGACTTATTTGAGGCTGCTGGAGGTACCACATCCCATCAAGTTAGTTTCTCCTATTTTAATGGATTCAATTCGCTCCTTAACAACATGGAACTCATTAGAAAGATCTACAGCACTCTGTCAGGCAACAGGAAAGATGTAGAGGTGACTAAGGGTGAGTGAGAATATATCTGAATTCTTGCCTGCAAGTATCTTGGTATATTATTATTATTATTGGAGTGAAGAAAGCAACCAGGGGTTTATGTCATAGATTTTTCTATCCCATTGACACATTTTACCATATGGTACCTATGTTTTTCCTTTGATCAGACAAGCAAAAGCAAACAAAACAATCTTCACCAAGTTTTAAATAAACTGAAGACAGCCTTTGAATGGGGAAAACATGTAAAGTTTCTTAAATGTTTTCAAATCTTGCTAGAACTTGAGCTAAATTGGCAGCTTCTAAAATAGCCTTCAAAAGTACATGAGGAATTCCATGAACTTGTGTTGGTGACAATGTTAGTTGATCTATAGGCTTGGAACAGGATATTAGCAGCATTTTAATGGCATTTAAAAAAAAAACCAATTCCCTTAGGAATTACAGTTTTGTTAATATAACCTCCTGGAACCTAAGCATATGAAGTTTCATATATGCTTCCTTATTTTCCAAGACTGGCAATTTGAATAACATCAGATGGCACCAAAATGTTTTGTTTTTTGTTTTCTGAAACAGAGTCTCACCCTGTTGCCCCAGGTAAAGTGTAGTGGCGTCATCATAGCTCACAGCAACCTCAAACTCCCAGGCTCAAGTGATCTTCCTGCCGCAACCTCCCAAGTAGCTGGGACTACAGGCCCACGCCACGACACCCGACTGATTTTGCTATTTTTAGTAGAGATGGGGTCTCGCTCTTGCTCAGGCTCGTCTTGAACTCCTGAGCTCAAGCGATCCTCCCGCCTCGGCCTCCCAGAGTGCTAGGATTACAGGCATGAGCCACCGCACCCAGCCTAAACTAAATGTTAAAGAAAATATTCTGCGTACTATTTCCAAATGAATGAAAGAACTGTAAAAATTCTTACCCTGTTTGGATTGACTTGAATTCTGTGACCGATAATAATAAAGTATTGTGATGTTCACTCATTCCAGTGCCTTGAATTAATGCTGAATTTAGTGGCTATTCCTTCTTGAATCTTTCTCTTTTAACTTTTTTTCCATACAGGAGAGTTTGTTCTGGCAGCTCAAAAATTTGGTCAGGTTACACCCATGGAAGTTGACATCTTGTTTCAGTTAGCAGATTTATATGAGCCAAGGGGGTAAGTTGGCTTTTTAAAAAAAAAAAAAAAGAAATATACATACATACATATATATATATATTAGCTTAATAAATGGTTAGGAGGTGGGGGTAGGAGGAGGGCAGAAATTGGGAGAAAAAGCCAAATTAAAGGCAATGCTGAAATATGGGAAATGAGAAAAGGAACATTTTAAAATTCCGTAGTGTAAATTGTAATAAGGTGGTATTTTTGTTGTTGCTTGTGTTTGTGTCTTCCCTTCAGACGTTTGACCTTAGCAGACATTGAACGGATCGCTCCTCTGGAAGAAGGAACTCTGCCCTTCAACTTGGCTGAGGCCCAGAGGCAGGTGAGCAAGGAGGAGAGAACTTGCTTCCTGGTGTTTCTTTAGTTTCTTTAGTAGGATACACCCAACCCCTTTTTACTGACAGTTGTTTTTTTGGCAATCTGACTTAGCATTTTTCCATTTTGCGCCAAAAATCCAGACAACTTTAAAAGACTAAAAAGAGAAATTACTTAGAAAGATTCTGATAAACAGATATTTGGCATTTGTCTCTTTCAAAGATGGGATGGTTTTCTAACTGCACAAGAAGCCTGACACTCCAAAAACATGTGGAAAATCTTTTCTTCTTCCTCCCCTAAATCTTGCGGTGAGAGATGTGGGGAAGGAAGGAGCCCTGCGTTGGTGTCGCTGTCCCCATCAGCAGCTTCATGTTGCTACATTGAAAGCCGTTTTTGCTCCAGAGAGAGGCGCTTCATCAGCGCATTGTCTAACTACCGGGCTTTCTGTTTTTCTGAATATCAAAATGAGATAATTTTGTTTAGTCTGGAGTCATAGTTTGAAGACTTTTAGACCTATTTTTTCTGTGAAAGGATTCATAAGTTATGTGGAAACAATTTTAGGAATGCTAAATTTTATTTTATGGTTAACAGAAACCGATCTGTTGAAGCTGTGAGAGTCAGAAACTTAAGCCATGGGACTCCCTCTTTTAACTCTTGCTCAGCTTTCTCTAGGTCAGGATTAGAGGAGAAAAGCCTTCATAGCGTGTGTTGTGCTTACATGGTGTTTGTAACATGAATCCACTCACAGACAAGTGTCATATATAGAAAAATACCTCCTTTAAGGCGGAGCCATCTCTGAGTCCTGTGAGACTTAACCAGTTTCTGGCATGGAGCTCTGCGTTGTGCAGAGACGCCAGCGTGACCACAATGGGTTGATGCGGGCTACATTTTTAGGACTGTCTGGCCTTGAGCCAGGGCCCCATCCTTTTAGCTCTTTCCCACCCGAGTGCGGTGGTGAGTTGTGTGTGCCGTATATAAGTCAAAGTAGTGGGGGTGTGCGCAGTAAATCCTAACTAGGCACCTCTGGAAAAGCTGGCCGTGGTTAAAAGAGGAAGCCGATTTCCCTGAGTGCAGGGGAAAGAACTGTATAATCACGTGCAGAGGTGGAAGCAATGTTGCTCTCCCCTCCCTTTGATTTTAAACACTGCTTAGGAGATGATTATCTCTTCATCTGTATGCCACCAGCTATTGTAGAAATTTGGGGATTAAGAAAAGCAGAGAAGTTTTTTTTAGATCCCTCCTGCTTTCCAGCTGGCAGTGCTATGCCACAATTTTCCCTTTATGCCCTTTGCAGCTCTTGAGAGTTTCTGATGGGTGCTTGTTGATACTGGTTATGAAAGGGTTAGACTAGATTGATGAGATTTACAGCAGGAAATGATTGGCTGCTGCTTAGAGGTTTAGAGCAATTCACAATGGCCTTGCCTGGAAGATGCTTTACTGCTTGAACTCCTGTGGGCCCGACAAACTCAAGCAAAGGAGGGCATCCACCTGTGGGCACAGTGCTGCCTGTCCTAGCACTGTGCCCCACTTGGAGCATTTGTCCTGGCCAGAGGAGGGAAGGAGTAGGAGCCTTTATTGTCTCATTTCAAGAACATGCTACAGTTCTGGCTTTAGAAAAGTTAAATAAAAGTCTGAGATTTCATTTGTTTTGTACATGAACGGTTAGGAGTAGTGGTAAGTTTCTCACCCCCATTATTTTCAGAGTATTTTCACTCATTATTTTGATGCTAGAACATTTCTAAGTATTGCATATTTATATCCCTATAAATAAAACAATGCTTCTCTTTTGGGCACATCTGTCAAAAGGTACTATTGGTTTCCATCTATACAGGGATAGAGTTGGAAACAACTCAGGGAACTTGGAGAACAAATGTTTTACATCTTAAAAATGCATATTTCTATGTAAAACTGTTCAGTTAAAATGACTTTGGAGGAGATTCCAACTGATCTCATTGTATTAGAATTGTGGTACATTGACAGCAACTAAAATTCAGTGGGCTGATAGCTGGCGTTGGTGATTATTTTCATTGTGCACTGATTTTAATTATGGCTTCTGAAAAACAAATTTTATTGAATATATTGATTCATTCAACAGGTATTTATTAAGCACTGACTATATGTCACCCTCATTTGACAACTCAGTGTGACATAAAATTACTATTTTACTTGTGCAGGCAGAGACGTACAATACTCTAAAATGTTTTGGCATTAAAAAAACTGTAAGGATAACAGGTCAAAAGAACAACGAAACCATGACTGACTGACCTGAAGTTTGAATTTAGAAAGGATGGACAAGAGGAAAAAGTAACAGTCACCTGTAATATAACCAGCTAGTTTTAGTCACTGTAAACATTTTCAATAGCTCTGGGTGGTGGGGATGCCAAAATGTTAGTATTAATTTTATATGCATGTATATGTGTGTGTATGTATATATATGTCCACAAGTAATTTGAGTAAAAAGTGACATCATATTGCACGTGAAATATTTCACACATTTAAAAAGGTAAACAGAATCATGTAACAAAAACCTCTCTACCTACCATGCTCTTTTTAGCCTGTGTTTTCTTTTGTCATACCTAATGAACATTTTTATTAACATCAGATATTCTGTTACAATATGATTTTTAATGGCACACTTTTGTTTTAAAGTTATAACATTATTTTTCAATGCTGTAATCCTCTATTGTTGGGCGTTAGGTTATTTCCCAAATTTTTGCTCTTAAAGCAATATTGCTTTTTTAAGTGCTGCATGTTTTAAGCTTGATCCTTATTTACATATGTGATTATTTTCTAGCCTAACTTTTTATAGGTAGAATTGCAGGGTCAGAGGTTATGTACATTTTAACGGTTTGGTGTATATTACCAAATTTCTCTCAGTTTATACTTGGTTTAGTGGCAGGTTTGAGAAGGCCTGTTTTTATCAACTCTTGTCAAGCCGGCTATTGCCATTTAAGACAAAAAAAAATAATCCTGCCAATTTTTTGATTGATGAAGAATATCTCACTGATGTTTTTAAATTTGCATTTCTTGCATCACAAATAAGAATTGAACATTGAAAAGCAGGCTTATAACATTATTTTTGATAAAGAATGGCTTTATGTTCAAATTTGATTTTAAACATTAACAGCAATAAAAACCTTTTATTAATAAGAACTTATGGAATATAACCCCACTTTCCTCTTTGATATTTTAATTATATTATGGATTTAAAACCCAATGAGTAGTAACATTCATCAGGTGTCAGGCAGGTGGGGGGGAGGAGGGGATGGGTATATTCACACCTAATGCGTACAGTGCACACCGTCTGGGGGATGGACACACTTGAAGCTCTGACTCGGGTGGGGCAAAGGCAATATATGTAACCTAAACATTTGTACCCCTCTAATATGCTGAAATTAAAAAAAAAAAACCCAATGAGTAATTTTTTAAAATAATGTGCCCTCATTTTCTTCTGTCCGCTTTCTGTCACCTGTTTTCCTGCTCTTCAATTCCTGTGCATATAAAACAGAAGGCCCCAGGTGATTCAGCTCGGCCAGTTCTCCTACAAGTTGCAGAGTCGGCCTACAGATTTGGTCTGGGTTCTATTGCTGGAGGTTAGTCATGGATAAGTGCAAAATTTTCACTTTTATTATTCTTACTACCTTTTCTCCGATTCACATCTTGAAATATAAAAGACAAAGCCTTCTCTAGTCTTTCCCCAAGCCAATTCTGTCTTTACCTATAAGGTGGGACAAGTCCAAAGGGACCTCCCCCTTCCCCCAACAATACCCTGTGTGTGATCAGGGACTCACAAATGGCATTTTTCTCTTACTTATCTGCAGTCTTTCTAAAGACAGGTTAATAATGAGGTTAGGTTGTAGTGATGTCCTTCTAATGTAAGCTGTCTATGACATCCTTTTATCAGGGGATACTTGAATGAAAATCTACAATTGTTTATTAAAGGTCTAGAAAGGTAGTGCCATCTTAAAACGCGTACATGCAAAATTTGTTTCTTTTCTCAGTCTTTTCTTTGACTGGAACCACTTCCTCCCTTTCTCCGACTAACCTTAATTCCTTCTGAAACGTTGGTATTATTTAATTTTAGCTGTTGGAGCTACTGCTGTATATCCAATTGATCTTGTAAAAACTCGAATGCAGAACCAACGATCAACTGGCTCTTTTGTGGGAGAACTCATGTATAAAAACAGCTTTGACTGTTTTAAGAAAGTGCTACGCTATGAAGGCTTCTTTGGACTGTACAGAGGTTAGTACCATGCGCTAAATTCATGAAAGGTAAAATAATAGTCAAAGGTTTGGTTTCCCATCTCAGTGCCTGAGATGAATTAGACTGTGTTAACATGGAAATGCTGCAGATTCTCACTTATCTATGCTAATGGGAGTGGGCTGGAGGCATCTGGGGCATGGCTAATCAAAACAGCCCATAACCTGAAAGCCATTTATATTGCTGTTTTGTATGTTCTATTTCTTAAAATAATCAGTTATTTTTATAAATATTTTCAGTGAAAAAAATAAAAGCTCATATTGTTTGTGTTCTGGAGGTACTCTACTCACCTACAAATAGGGAAAGGCATCCTGGGAACAGGACAAAGCCTACTTGGGATTAATGATTCTCCTGGAATATACCAAAAAACAGTCTGGCAAGCAGGTAACCAAGGGTTCAGTGGAGCTGGCCTTTACTGCCCCTTCCTGAGTTCAAGTTGCCCATTTTCTTTATGTGACTCTCAACCCAATGGGGTTGATCCACACACCACTCTGGCCAGGCAATCCTCTGTCTCCACCTGCTCCTTTAATCATCTAAGGAGATTAAGCAATGGGAATAGTAGGAGAGACTGTGCCATCACTGATGGGAAGGATCCCATAGACCCTGCCTGCTTTTCCATTGGCACTGGCCGAAGAAGATTAGACTTAACTTCCCAACTTCTCTTGCCTTCTACAAAGAAGAAAAAAGTGTATTTGCATCAGCTAAGATACAGTGTTGTGAGGCAGCTCAAGCTGAGCTGCTTTCCAATTTGGTAACTGCAAAGTTAGTGGGGTCTTCCCCCTTCTCCCTCCTAGTGCTTACTCTAAAAGAAGCAAAGAGAATTTAGTGCTCTGCTGAGGCCAACCGTGAAATTGGCAGCCTCATAAACCTGTGCCTCTAGGCCTCTTCTGCCATCTGCTGACTCTAGTCTTCAAATTAAGCACCCACATTAAAAAACAAGAAAGATATACCTTTCTTGAAACCTCTCACCTTCCCTTGGAGCTAGGAGCTTTCAAACTGAAAAGAAGTTCCATTTTGCAGCTTCTATTGTATAGGTAGATGGCCCCCATCAAAGGCCTTTTGATCTTTTCTCTGCCCTCTTTACCCTACCCCCAGCCCCTTCTTAACAATTTGGAAGGTCTTTGACCCCAGGTGATTGATGGTGACCCTTCCTGGGTCACTGCCTTCCATTTGAAGTACTTTTCCCTCCTGGTGACAACAACCTTGCAAATGAAATGGCTCCCAAGTAGTACAAGGTTAATGTCACAGTTTCTGCTTTGCAGTGAGTCAGAGAAAAGTGACCACCTTACCTGTTCACATGGATGGTTTTTCGAAGGGAGATCTTTGAGCCTCTAGTCTGGACAGACATCTGAGCCTTGATGTCGCTTCATGAAGTACTTTTATGGGCATTTCTTGGCATTGGATTAAATGTCAAGGGTGCCGTTAGAATTATAAGAACCCTTCTCAACATTGCTAAGTGTCTTTAATTTGCCTGCGTTGACTTGGTTTATTTTTAATTTTTCCTCTTTGACCACACCTGGAGGTCTTGATTCTGGCTTATATCTAGATTTCCTTTCTGCAACCTGTACTTTTAACCCCGTAGACAGAGCAGCTTAAAGCATACCTGAGTACTTGAGTGCTGAGCTTATGTGGGCCATGAAAAGAAGCTTATACCTCTTGCTGTTCCAGCCTTTACATCTGTTAAGATTGGAGTGACCGCTGCTAACTTCTCAGGAAAGGGGAATAAGCCGGCCAATTAGATACATTGGAGGCTCACTGTGGACACAAAATGGCAGCTCTTCGCTCTATTCCTGGTTTTGAAATAGCCATTTATCGAACCTGTTTTGGGTGCCTACACTCTAGGGGCAAAGGGCAGAGCTGTCTGCAAGCATGACAAGGAGAGTGTGAGTGTAAGATTAGTTCTGGAAGTCACCTATATTCTTTCTTCCTGGTATCTTTTCTAATAGGTGATTTTAAAACAAAAGATTTATGTAAAACTTTTGTTTAATTCTATTTTGTAATTTGGATCTTGAGAGCAACGAGATGACTGACAGTTCAGGTTAAAAAAAGTAATAACTTGTGATTGCCTTTGCCATGAAAATGACTTATTCCTATTCTTGATTGGTCAGGAATCAGTTCTTTTAGTTTCTTGCACATAATCGTTAATAATTATATAGAACTGTATATTTGTAAATGCTTATTGTTGGGCAAGAGGGAGATCAGATGAAAATGTACGTAACCATCATTATTCATTTTAAAAATCATAATAGAAAAAAGAAAGACCTGAAGTATTTTTGAGACTCAGTATTATAAACTTTGTGTACAAAGTAAAGGTATAACATACCTGTGTGTGATCCTTTGCCTATACATGTTATTTTATAGTTTAAAAATTATATTAATCTAGGGGAAAACTATTAAACTTAAATTTCAAGAATGCAGAATTATTGCTGTTAATGCTTTCACCTAGCAATATTTGAGAAGGTGTCAGAGTACATCTCTAATTTATAAACATGTTTTGAAATATTGAGCATGTCTTTTTGTATTATAGAATTTTACTTAACATGTAATTTTTCTCCATCAAGTCATATATAATTACTAATATTTCCTGAATAGGATAATTGGGAAATGTTGCATAAGCAAGTTCTCTCCCCTATTTTAAAATTACCTTTGTGTATACTTTGAAAAAAATGTTGGCAATTGGCCATGAAACAAGGTGTTTTTGCAGCATGTGTCCTTATTATAAGGTTAATGAGTGTCTCTCACTGTCTCTCTCCCTCTTTTTCTTATAACAAGAATACAGGAAGCTGTTTCTGTATTTCAGAGTCCGTCCCTGTGGACCTAGAATGCAGGTTACTTTCCGAGAACTCTTGTAGCGCTGCACCACAAGTTGTTTTTTTCCTTGCCTTCTCTGGCAGCCACCGGCATCTGCACACAGTCCTGGGAGTTACTCGGTAGTAATCAGAGACCACATTTGAATCACTGCCTCGCAGTCCTGAGGAGGCTGGTGTCACAGCTGTAGGGGTTGCTAGCATGGATCTTCCCTAGATCTATGCCTCAGAGTCACTGGAAACTGTAATCTTGTGAGTTGGTTAGTTCTCGCTCTCCGAGTCTCTCTGGACCTCCCTGTTTATCTCCAGGAGTCTCTCTCTCTCTCATTTTTTGTGTAAGTTTCGGTTGCTGGAAAAGATCCCCTTAGAAGTCCTGTGAGACTGGTTCTACAAACTTTCTCTATTAATGCACACCACTTTCTTTACAAGAAAATAGCTAGTTTTCCTGTTTTGTTTTGGTTTTTTTTTGGTTTTTTTGGGGGGGGGTATTTTTTAAAATCTAACCCCCCCAGGGTACATCTGTTATTAATAACACCTAAGATAATCCACGTCTCCCTGAAGTCACTTGTGAAAGTCTTCCTCTGTTTCCTTCCCAGAGTGATTTCATGTGCTCAGGTGTTTGAAATCCGTAATGAATTACCTGACAGCTCATTTGGTTTGAATGCCCAGCACGACCAAATGAGTCAGTCACTGGCCTGCTATGGGCTCAGTGTATTCCAGAGAAACAATTGATTGGTAATCATCCATAATTAAATGCGCTTAACGTTCCAGGAATAACTAATTTCTGCTTTTAAACTTCGCTGCATTCTTCTCCCTCAGATGCTTCAGGTAATGAGATGAGCAGCCTCAGAAACTGGAAAATGATTTGGGAGGATCTTCGGGAATTTCCTACGGAGAAATTAGGGTCCATCAGAAATATTTCTTAGGGGAAATTTTTTGTTTCTGTCGGTGGGAGAAGCCCTAAAGAAAATCTCTCAGAAAGAGAAATTATATCATTTTATGAATTAAACTTAATTTGGAGCAGTACTTAATCTTTGAGGTAATTGGCAAAAACTTTTTTTTTAATCAGCCCATTGATCCAGGCTTGCAGAGTTTTGAATGTTTCTATTTCAAGTTGTCTGCATAGTGCAAAGCAGCCATCTTCTATCCTGGAATGTTCTCAAGGTGACATCTAGAGGATGTTGTGGTGATATCTCAGGAAGTTATTGATACATTTATATTCTAGAAGGAAGTTTTGTGAGGCATCTGGTTTAAGCCGGGTCTCTTCTGATGGCTGATGGTGCTCTAGAAGGTAATATCCAAATTCTGTGGATTCACAGTGAGAGTCTTTCTTCTGACATGATTCTTGTTGATGAAAGTAAATTTAAAAATCTTAGCAACAAAATAAAAGAAATTTTCATGACTCTGTTTTGCATTGCTTAAGAACACATGCATCTTGGAACAAACCAGAGCTAATCTGTGAACTATACTGATGTCCATCCTTGTCCACCAGAACTTCTAATGGGTGCAGCATGGATTGGTTTGAGTCTTCTTTTCTTGGCGAATTTCTGCACATTTTCATTTGGGTTATTAAGCTGGAAGAAGATCAAAAGACATATTTGGTTCTAGGAAACTAAACAAGAATGAGCAAAAGACTTTGGGTTCTCAAATCTCCAGAAATCTGCAGTGAGCCCATGGTGGTGAGCACAGGGCATTATAATCTGAGACTAAGGTGACACAAAGTCGAACTACAGTGGCTGACAGTGTTGTTGTAGTCCTTAGAGGGCCAGATGAGAAAAATGATGAGTTTAGAAAATTGGAAAAGATGACAAAAAGATGGACTTACATGTATCCTAGAGAAGAGAAGTTTAATGAATTAGTCACACCGCTCAAGAATAATTTATAACTGCTACTGTCTGTTGTTGCTGAGACTGAAACAAGGGATATAGATTAAACCTCAGCAGGGGGAAATAGTTGACAGAAGAAAAGGTGTCATATACTCGGGTAAAAAACTAAAGGAGTGCAGTATATGATTCTTTTTCCCAATGATCTTCACTTCTAGAAAGCCCCAAAATAGAGGAGTCAGAGGAAATGAATTTTTTCTAGACCGTAATCAGTGTCACTCATTTTATGTTTTAACACTTAGACTCCCGAAGGCATCCTGCACCATAGCTGAGATAACAGAGGGTGCTTAAAATTCTGAGTAAAACATTTAACCCAGATATAGAGGAGTTTCAATCTTCATTTTTGCCTTTGCCCCTGGCCGTCTCCCCAGGTTCCGCTGTACAGCCACCTTGGGGCAGTGGGCCAAAGAGCCTGTGGAAAACCAGGTTGTAATGGGGGCTTTGAAAGCAGATAGTGTAGTTGGGAAGGTGGACACGCCTCATGCCCGGGGCAGTAAGAGTCAAAAGCAGACAGAGGAGTGGGAGGAGGAGGGGGGAGGAAAGAATGCTTGAGCAAGTGAGGAGAGAAGGGCATGGAATTGGGAGCAGGAATAAAAGCTGTAAGGCAGGGCACACAGAGTGCTGATAGCTCCAGAATTAGGTTAATCTGATGTTGAAAGCAAAGGGGGCTCTCAGGGAAGACGGGGGCAAGTGTCCGGCTCTGAACTGTGAGGTTAGGAGGGGAAGAATTGAACATCTGAGGAGTTGCTACCGGGCTGAAACTAAATAACACAACAATGTGCTGGGCCTGTGGCTTAGGGGTGTCTTCTAGATTAATTTCCCCTGTGAAACTCCACTGCTTGCCTCTGCCCTGAGTGTCCTCTGCCCATTTTATGTGCTCTCAGCTACCTTTCTCAGGGCCAGGCTGACCACTCTTGACTCATTTCTGTCTGAACTGCTGCCTCAGTTACTTTTTCCTTGCTGTGCGTGGCCCCTCACTGGTGCTCTGCGGTCCTGCCAGTCTTGCCCAGCGCGGTTCTTTGGAGCCCTGGCTGCACTGGGTTACAGGGGTCCGTCAGCCTAACTCAGCTTTCCCTGGGTCTCCTTCCAGTGTATTCCCTGCCTCTTACTTATTCACCAGGTTCCCACCGATGTTCAGTGTCGTCAGTGTTTTAAAGGAGCCTGACATTGGTGACCTGGAGGCGGGGGCATGATGTGGACGCCCACTGCACAGCCGTGTTCTTCTCTTTCACGAGAGGGCCAGTGTAAGGGGCTGGCCCAGCACGAGCTGACGGCCCAGAAAAATGTTTCAGAACAGTCTAGGCTGGAAGAAATGCCTTTCTAGGGCTGAGGAAATGGGGAGCAGTAAGTCCATTAGAGGGAAATGAATATAGCAGAGAATTAAGGGGCATCAAGCCCTGATTTGAGAGCAGTGGTGGGCCTGAATTCAACTCGGGTAGGCACTAAAAAATTGGTGACTTGGGGCAATCTACTTAGAGTCTCTAGATTCCAGTTTCCATGAGGGAGCAGGAGGAAGAATAAATAATGGTGACAATGAAGATAAAAATAAATAACAGTGACAATGAAAATCCATTTCTGTAGTACTCACTGTGTGCTTGGCACTGGTCTGAAGGCTTTGGGTATATTAACTCACTTCATCTTCACAGTTAGCCAATGAAGGCGGTACCTTGATGATTCCCATTCTACAGATAGGGAAACTAAGGTACAAAGAGATTAGATAACTTGCTCGCAGTCATACAGCTAGCAAAGAGCAGAGTCAGAAATGAAGCCTGGCAGCCTGGCTCCACACCCCATGCTCTTAGTCACTTTTCTGCCCCCTGGTAGAAATTACACTGTACAAAGTTGCTTATCAGTAGAGGTGAAGAATGCTTAAGTTTTTAACTAAAAGATTTTATTTTAGCTTAAAAATGTAGTTGAAGATGTGTTATTACATCTGTGCTACCTCCCTATCTTTGCCTGAAGTGAGCAAGGCCCTTAGACACCCTCAGACCATATATGCCCTCGCTGGTTGAAGACAGCTCTTCCAACATAGGCATAATGTCGTGGGAGCAGCATGATACTCCTTACCTCATTCTGGACTGTGAATATTATTCAGGCTGAATTGCCTCTTGTAGACAAGAAAAGAAATCAAGGATATCCCTTGAAAAGATAGGTAGAAGGAAGAATTATGTTTTTTGAAATAAAGTATAGGTGGTGAAGAGTATCTGGCTCTTTTTATACATTAGCTCATTTAACTACTACAGTAAACCAATGGATAGTTATTTGCATCCTTGTTTTACCAATGAGGAACCTAGAGTTCAAAGAATAACTTACCCGAGATCACTGAACATTGAAAGAGGTGCAGACCTAGGATTCCAGCACAGGTGTGTCTACCTCCGAGGCCCATGCCCCAGACTGTTCATCTTGCTGCCAGGCTGGTGGAAATAAATAGCTTTAATCAGGCCTGCATTAGTAGTGTTTCTTTCATAGTCCCTTCCAGCTCTGAAATTCTACAGTTCTATCTCTCACAAGTTCTTAAGAGTACCATAGTAGCCCTCTAATCTAGCACGTTGCTCCCAGGAGCCTCCTTGGGGGATGCTGTGTGAAGCTTGAGTTGGGGGCTCCTGACGTGGGGTTAGGGCCCCGCACCTCCAGCTCTCTGTGCTCACTGGGTCGCACAAGGGACTGGATTCAGAGGGGACAGTGTGATTTATATCTCCAGCCCATGAAATTTGAAGACAAAATACTGCATTAATACTGTACCCTGTAAATCTTTTCTCGCATTAGCAGCCTTCTGGTAGAATAAAGTTGCCAAGGAAGCGTTGCCATATGTGCTGATGGAGCTGAACTAAAAAGAGAAGATTAGAAAACTAACCACACTAATAAATTTCATTCCAGGCAGTTGGAAAATGGACTGCTGTTTTGACAAGTTAGAAACAACACACACATCCATTCTGTTTCGAAGGGCTAAAATGAATTTCCAGGACCCAACAGAAACATCTTACATTAGAAACCCCACTTTTCTGCTGAGTTACCCAGATGTCAAACATATATGTACTCAAAACTTAAATGTGACTGTGATGAAGTGCCTTAACTAGACTGGCTGCTTTAGGCATGACTGGGCCATGTTGCCCTCCTCCCTCTGAGGTGAAGGTATAAAGAGGGTTATTGGAATTCCCACCTCTGTGGCTTTTCATTATCCCAGGGATCATGGCCCCTTCCAAAGAGCATTTACCCGAGAACGATGGTGTTGAGGCCCACATCTGCAGCGGGCCTCCGCTCAGAACCCGCAGCCACCTTTGTTTTCCTAGTTAGCCAGGGTGGTCACCACAAGAACGATTCGTATCCTCTGCCTCCCCGAGTGCCAACATCTGGCCTCACTCTTAGGAATGGATCTGTGCTATGGTTTTATTCTTACTGAATTGAAGTTGTTCATTTAATGTAATGAAACTCGGGGCCTCTTATTATGTATCTTTAACCCCCTAATTGCTCTTCCCGCCTCAGGTCTCTGCCCTGGCTAACTGTCCTTCACCTGCCCCTAGCACTTTTTATTTGGGGGGCTTACTTTTTACTCTGAAAGCCACGCCATGTGTCTACAGAATTTGGTCTATGCTTTTTAGTGTGGCCTGGGAGAAAAGTGGTACAGTATACCAGGTAAGAGCACAGAGGCCTGAGCCAGCCCCCCAGGATTCAGCCCCACTCCCCCATCTAACAGCTGAGCCACATGAGCACCTCAGTTTCTCAGTCGGCCTCAGTTTCTTCTTGGATTGTCGAAAATAAAAATAACACTACTGCGTAAGGTGGCTGTGTGGATTAAGTGTGTTAATTTACATAAAACACATAGGATAGTACCTAACACATAGGTAAGTCCCCCCAGATAGTGGCGGTTGTTATTATCACTGCTATTATTATAAGGTCTTCTGTGATCCAACCACAGTCTCCAACGCCCTGATTCTGGATGTGCCATCGTAGCCTTGAGATTTTGGTGCCTTTGTGTAGTTTCCTCTGCCTGGACTACCTTGCCCTCCTTTCTGCTCTTGTCTCTTCTCTCCAGTGAACCTCTGCTTACCCTTACAGCCCCAGGGCAGATGTCTCCCCTTTGATGCTTTTCTCCCTCATGCAGGCAGAAGGACTGGTTCTCTCCATGGTGTCCTCATAGTGCCTTGATGCCCCTGGGCTCTGGTATGCAGCATGCTGTTTTGGGGTAGTTTGTCCCTTTTCAGGCACATGAGGAGAACTAGGGTTCCCTCTCCCTCTAGTCTCCGAGCTTCTTGATTGGGAGGCACCAGTCTTAATGTGTTCATCCTAGTTCCTCCCAGTATCAGGCACACAGAGAAGACATTCGGTAAATGTTTGCTGAACAAGTAAATATTTGTTGCCTTTTTTTTTAGTCTTAAATACATGGTTTTCTCTTTGTTTTGTATTTTGCTGTTCACAATGCATTACTAAGTTTATAGCAAGAAAGTGAAATCTCAATAGCTTGAAAGGCTGGCCGAAGTGATTGTATCTAACACCATAGTCATTTGACTTTGTGGGCTGATTTTTATTACGCATTTAGAAGACTATCACGAGGTGGTTATGGAGACAAGAGGTCATCATTTAAATCACAGTGCTTTCAACGCATCTGCAGTTTTGGTCTGCAATTTAACGATGAGAATGGAAATTTCAAAATGTTAAGATGTAGTTTAAACAGGTATATGCCCAAATAATACAGTAGAAATTAATGTACTTTCATTAGGTAGTAACTAAGCCTTTCTTCTCATATTATAGGTATCTTACTGCGAGATTGGTAAGTGTGGTGAGCATAGTTTAGGAGAGAACGCTTATTTTGAGTAAGAGCACTTGCTTGGCCTGGATGGTTCCATATTGCCAGTTTCTGGTATGAGCTGCTTCAGCTCATCTAGATTGTAAAGAGCACAGCCCAACTGAGGCTGGTGAGAACATAGGGGGTTCTGGGGTAAGCGTTCACATAAGAGAGAGAAGACAGAAATCGCATAGGGATCCCAGGACAGGAGCTGCCTCAGTGGGACCAGGGGTCATCAAAGCCACCCCTCCCACCTGTGGACCTTTCTTGCGCTGGGTGTTTTCTCTCTTAGGCGTCTCCTTTTCTTTTGGTCCACATTCTCTCCTCTTCGCCAACCCACTGCCTTTACTTATTCATGGTTTCTGCCTCCTCATGGCTTGAGCACGTGCGTGGCTTCCAGCTGGCTGCTTTCTCTGTTCCACCCAGGGCAGCTTTTCAGTTGTGCCTCTGTGCTGCGGCCCCTCAGTGTGCTCCTGAGAAGGGCACTGATTGGCTAGCTCTGCTTTCGGTACCAGGCCATAGGGCTCAGGTTGTCGCACTGACTAATCGGCTGCACACCTTGTAGGTGTCTTCTCATTATCCAGTCAGCTGTGGCCGTGGGGCTGAAGCAGGCTCAGAAACTATGGCTGCCCAAAGAAGGGGTTGCAAACTCAAATGCTTAGAGGATCCAGGCAGGTTATATAAATGAGCAAATGAGGCTGGGTGTGAGGTGCAGGTACACGTTTGCATATAAAGCACACGATGGAGTTGCATGAGTGGTGTCTATTCAAAAAAAGGCGTGTATAAAAGGTATACACCCTTTTGAGTAAGAGGTCTAAGGTTTGAATCCCAGTCTCGCCTCTTACCAGCTGATAACTTGGAACAAATAATTTAATCTCTTTATGCCTTAGTTTCCCTCCATAGGATGGTTATGAGGATTAAATGAGTTAATAAAGTGCTTAAAATGGTGCCTGGCACATAATAAATATTATGTGATTGTTTTTAAAGAGAATTTTCATTAGCATTAGCATCCTCACTTAGTTCTACATTAGTTCCACAATGAAATGGGCTTTCTCCCATTTTTCCTAAAACGTAAAGCTGTCTTGGTTTATTTAGTCCCCCCTTTTGAAAAGCCATGAGCACAGAGAAACATTTCTCTACTGTAAGGATATCAGCAGAGCAATAAAAATGAAATCTGGGACTTGTCCTCGTTGAGGTATTGGCATCAGGGCAGGGTGGGCACCTTGGCGGATTGGATGCGTGGATCCTGTTTATAGGACGGAGCCTGACCCCACTGCAGCGGATTGCTGTGAGGTCAGAAAGAGGCCTGGTGCTGCAGGTTGATCAGTTGTTCTGTCTGTCTTTGCAAGAAGGACAGATTACGGTTGAAACCTTACACTACTCAGTAAAACACCTGCAGGCTGGATACATACAGCTCTTGAACTAGTGACCTCTACCTCAGGCTACTTCTTTAGGAAGACAGTAGGCTAGAGCTGGTCCCACAGAAGAGGCCACAAGTGGACTTTCCTGTATAGATAAATTAGAAAATTGTACTTCCTGACAAAGGATAGCACAGTGAAACCTGCCTGAAGGACAGCAATGTGACACCGGGTACAACATATCTCTACCGTCAAGGGTAGTTTGATGTGTGTTTGCAAAAAAAGACAATTGTCTTTGATTTTTCTTTTTTAATTTCTTAGAACAAATGAAAATGATGACACTTTTTAGTTTAGACACGTAGGTCCTCTGACTGTTCTGCCTTTCCCAAAAGTGGTCTTTTCTTGTCAAAGGCCACACTGCCTACTTGTGCTCTGAATCTTGCTTCATTTTCACTCAACCTGATGTGTCCAAAACAGAGCTCCTCCCTTGTCACCCCACACTGGTCACTGTCCACAGGCCTGCTTGTCTCTACCCAGTTGTTCATGCTAAAAACCAGGCAGTAGACGTCAAACCCAGTTTTCCTTTCTCTCTCCCTCCTAAGTCTCCCTCCTAAGACGCACACACGCAATAGCAATCTGTTTTCCACCCAGCAGCCGGAGTGGTCTTTTGCAAACATGAATTAGCAGCACATCACTCTGCTGCTTAGGACCCTCTAATTGCTTCTCATCTAACTTAGGATAAATCAGGCCCAGAATCATGGCCTGCGATGTGGCTATAGCATCTGGCCCGCACCTGTGCTGCCCGCCCTGTGCCTGCACCTCGTGGAGGCATGCAGATGTTCTCCTCTGCTTTTGAGCACACCAGGCTTGTTCCTACTCTACTCTCTTTGCCACCTCTGTCCCCTCTCTTTGAATACACTTTTCCTCAATTAGCACTTCCTCAGAAAGGCCTCCCCTCCTCCACGTGAGACTGTCGGAGCAAGAACCCTGTCGCCTTGTGCTGGTCACCGAGTCATGGTTGTTAACTGAGTGAATGACTGAGCTGTGAGCACTTGGAAGGGATGAGGAAGATATTAGAAAAATATGAATACATTTAGTAAAGTCCACTGATTTAGAAGACCGGAAGGAAAAGAGCAAACTTCCGTGGAATAATGAGATTTCCTAGAGCACTAATACTGCTGATTTACCCAACATGCAAACAATACAGAATATGAAAGGGAATTTCCTTGTGCCTGATGTGGCTGTTAGGAGTTAGCACTTAAACATTCCATTTCAAATATTCTCGTTAAAGGTAATAGCAGAAAATTGCAGCAAAGATTACCCCAGTTTTTAAGTGGTGATCCCCTCCGTAGAACTGCTGATTTGTTTAGTTAATGCTAATTTATTTAATATACCTCTGCTTTCTGTTGATTTTTAGGTCTGTTGCCACAGTTACTGGGAGTTGCCCCAGAGAAGGCCATAAAACTTACAGTAAGTCTTTTGAGTTGGTGCTTCTTATTAAGGGAGTTTGCACATTCTCAGGAATCCAGCAGGTATTCTTATAAGCAGCAGCAGGTTTGTGTTTCCTCAGAGGTGCTACCTGATTTGAAGGTGGGGCACTCACCACTCACAGCTTTTCTTTATTCCCCATTTAACACTGAACGTCCAAAGACATGATGATAAATTTGAAGGTGGCTTTTGGTGGTCACCACCATCCCACTGTCATTGCCACAGTGGTTAAATTTCCTTCAGTATCTACCGTATTAGGCCCTTGAGATGTGTTCTCCCTTACTGTGTTAATCTCAAAGCATGATCCCCAGTTTACAAATAAGGCAAGTGAGACCCAGAGGGTTTAAGTAGCCTACGTGTGTTCACGTGATTCATGCGTGAGTGGGAAAACTAGAATTCAAAATCAGATTTTTCTGAATCTAAAGCATGTATTCTTTCAATTACACCTGCTGTTTCATAGAACTCATATTCTGTGGTGTATTCTATGGTGTATTCTGTAAGCATTTGCCAAAACCAGATGTTGAGAGATCTGGGTTCTAGTTGAGGTTAATCCTTCATCAGATGTTTCGCCCGATACCTGACTCACATTTGACAGATGGTCAGGACTCAGTTCAAGTGTTTGTGGAATGAATAGATATTGCCTGTACTTCACTAAGACCATAAAGCCCCAGAAAGTTAAACTCTAGTTTTAGATTGGGCTCTGCAGCCTTGGTGCCTGAAATTCTTCTTTTATTATTTTATTACATGACCTTGAGACAGCTAATCTTCTCTGGCCTATATCTGCCAAAACATATGATTGTTCCTTAAAATTTTTCACAGTACATACCATTTTGAGAATTTTATACTTAATTAATTAATGCAATTGATGTTCTTTGAGAATCCTTGAGGAATTTTTAGATACTGCATTTCTACTGAGCTAAAGAATCAGTTCAGCCCAATCTGTCTCTATGATGAGTACTGTTTTAGATTAAATCTTATTGGAAGACTTGGAAGTGATTTTTAATCAAACCTTATAGACAGTTTTTAAGTTATAAAATGTGTGTTTTTATTTTGTCTCTGTTATCAATATGTTTCCATCCTTACGCTGCTGTGATTGTAGGACATATTTGAATTTCTGGCTTGTAAGCCATTTACTTTTTCATTTTTCTTCCTGAAAAATCAGGGATCCATATATTTTTTTTTAAAAAAGTGCATGTATGCTTTTAAGAGTACTTCTCAAACTATTTTAAGATCTGTTAATTTGTGCAGTTTATGATTATTCTAATTGACAAAAAAACGTATACTGACAGTTGCATATATATGTGTTTAATGACTTTCTTTATATTTTTCATCAGCTTCTATAAATGTTTTTCTTCAAGGTGAATGATTTTGTGAGGGATAAATTTATGCGCAAAGATGGTTCGGTTCCACTTGCAGCAGAAATTCTTGCTGGAGGCTGTGTAAGTACCTTTTGCAGATCTCTACATAGAAAAGACTTGTTTCGCGTACCTATCGCTGCCATGGGCACAAGTGTGGACTAAGACTTCTGTTTAACCACAGATCCCGCACAAGGGCAGCGTCTACTAGGGCTCCTCGGCTTTTCCTTGACAGGCGAACCATTCCTGAGGTGGAAGGGTAAATGTTTCTGATCTTACTGCCTGTTAAGTCATGCCTGTTAAAATGCATTCGTGATTGCTTGCGGTTGGTTCTGCTGTAGAGGTCATTTGTGGCAGAAGTGTTTGGCCTTCGAAAAATCTTTGCTAACCTTTTCTAAAGTTAAATTTTAGTCCATTCTTTCCCCATGGCACCCTCTGCTGGGTCAGGCACTAAAATTTGTAGTTTGAAGTCGGCAGCCATAGCGCTCTGCTTTGCTTTGCCTTACAAGCGGCGACAACTCTTCGAGCTTCCAATGCTTCTGGGAGAACAGTGCTGGGAAATAACTGGCTGAGTGTGCTCTGCATTGTCAAACATGCTTGGAACGATTGTTTCTTTATGTGGATGAACAGCCTGCATCTTGTTCCGAAGCTCAGCAAAGCATTGTGTCTCATTTTATCTCATGTATCGGTTTGTTCATGTGAATGTAAATACTTGAAGTAAATTAAACTCTTATACAAAGACAGGTGCTATTTAAAAGTAAGGTTGATTAAATAAATAGGCTTTGATCACTCGGGCAATACAATATTGGTATATATTTCATCTAAACCTATGTTTCTTATAAGAAAGATGAGGTCACATTTTTTTTTTTAATAGGCTTGCTCTGGACAGGAAATAGTATTCATAAAATAATTTTTTTTCTTGAAAGTTATTGAGTTTAGAAGTTGGGCAAACACCTGAGAATATTAAATGTTTGTGGGGAAAGCGCTTATTGTTCTAACACTGAACTCCAGTACCTTGGATGTAGCAGGAGCTAAGAAGTCTTAGCTCCTGGTGGTGCTGAGGACCTGGGTGGAATTTGGCTACTGCCCGAGTCTGTTTGATCACTGACCTGTCAGAGATGGCCAGGCAGGCTCCACTTGTTCTGTAACTTTAGGAGCATTCAGGATGGAAAAAAGGGAGCCTTTAATGTCCTAAGTAAAAAGGGAACACAATAATAATCAAAGAGAATATTAGAAGTTGCAGAAACTGCCCTTTCTAGTAAGTACTCTTCACTTAAAACAACTCCATAGTTTCCATTTGAGTAACTAGATTTTCTCATTTTTAAAGAAGTGTATCCCATAGGCTGTATCTAGCCTAATCCTTCAAATTGTTGCGGGTCCCAAGATACAGCAGGGCATTTCAGTAGGTCAGGTGGGGATTTTTGTTTGCTTTTGTTTTTTTTCAGTTAGGTTTTAAACCTGCTGAAAAGACATGATTATAGATCTCTGTAAGAATTTAAAATGTAAAATTAATTATGTGATGCTACTCAAGATTTTGGCAATTATCGTGGCATGGTGCCTGGAGGTTTATTTTCTTTTTAATGAAAGCATTTTGTCTGCACATGCATCTGGGTGCCAAGGAGCTTGGCTGTGGCACGTATTGTCTAGGTGCCATCTGTAGGTGGTCTTGTTTTTGCGTATGTGGCCGCCCGTTTCAAACACAAAGCAGATTGGCATCAGAAGTGGTGCCTAGTTATTGTAAAGAGGTGTAGCCCTTTTCAAACCTGATCTAAACACAGGCTTAAAATTGGAGCCACTTGGGCTTTACAGCTACTTAAAATATCTGTGAAATGAGGTTTGCCATCCTTCATCTCAAAGGCAGGTAGACAGTGGTCCTCATCCTTTCAAGTCTCCTGCTTTGCCTCCCCTCTCCCCCAGCCATTGCTTTAAGAAGTAAGAGTTTATTTTCAGGTAAGCAATCCTGTAGGTAGCAAACAACCCAGGACCCTTTAGATCTCTGAGTAGAGGGATGGATGAGTCCATTTTCAATGTGTATGTATTTTTTTAAGTATTAATAGCAGCAGCATCACTCTTTGCAGGCTCTGACAAAGTTTTCCTCATAGCTGGAGTCAGTCATGCACCTTAGAAAGTCGTGAGTTCCGCAACCTTGCCTGTCCACTTGGGAATACAAAAGGTTTTGTAAGGTTGTGTCACATGAGCAGTTCCTCGTCTTAGTTCATCCAAGCATTGCTAGGTGTTGACTTTTAAGTCCCTGGGGAGCTCACCTTGCTTCATTATTACTGAGAATTAGTACACATGGCTGACTTTTGCACTTGTAACCAAAGCTGCTCATTTCTCTGAACAAGGCCTTTTTCTGTTTTATAATGCTTTCTGCAAAAACGAGGAAAGTATGTAGGGAGAGCTTTGTTTCATAACCTCATAACTTCAAAGTGCTTAGCTCAACAGCCTGTTTTATTACGTATTTTTTAGAAAAATGAAAGTGATAGTAAATCTGCAGGGAAAAAATTATTGGCATTAAAAAGGAATAAAATTCATGCCATTCCTTAATTTATTATTTTTAATATAATAAAACCTATAACTGAAGAGATTAAAAAATATTCAACTGTTTCATTAACATATGTAATAGGGTGAACCTGACGTTATTTATTTTTTTCTTTGAGACAGAGTCTCGCTCTGTCGCCCCGGCAATAGTGCAGTGGCGTCATCATAGCTCACTGCAACCTCAAACTCCTGGGCTCAAGCAATTCTTCTGTCTCAACCTCCTGAGTGGCTGGGACTACAGGTGCTCGCCACCACGCCTGGCTAATTTGACTTCATTTTTAAATTCATTTTTTCACATTGAGATTCGTTTTAGTTTAGAGCACTGTTAAAAATTTGACTTCATGAGAGCTAAATGATGGGTACACACAGGCACAAAGAGATATAAAGGACATTGGAAGTGAAGAAGAGGGGTGGGAGGTGAGATGTGGGATTGTAACTTACCTATTGGGTACAACGAACACTATACTGATGACAGGCACACTAAAGCCCTGACTTAAGCATTATACAAGGTATCTACGTAACAAAAAAACATTTGTACCCCCTTAATATTTTGGGAAAAAAAGTTAAAAAAATTTACTCATCAATTAACTGAATATTTACTTTGTTCTGTTGAATATATAAAAAAAGGGAAAAGTAAAGCAAAAAAAGGAACCCGCATTTAAGTATCATATAAAAACAGATAATAAAGTAAAATTTTGTGTCAGACTTTATAATAAGTAGTTCACTTATATTTATCTCTTGTAGTTTAGCCCCCTGCCAAAATTCTATGAACTAATTATTGTTGTTACATCTATCTTATGGATGAAGAAATTGAAATTCAGAAGTATTTTAATTCATGGTTAAGAAATGTATTCTGCAAGTGTGACATGATTGCCTTCAGTTATTAAATAATGTTAAATACTGCCGTATCTATTTTGATTTATTGTGATTTCCAGCTCTGATTTTTGTGGAGTATAGAAGCCTACTTCTGCAGAATTCCAAAGGGCAAAGTTATTGTAAATGCTCAAATGACTTCTGGTTTCAACTTTTAATCTTTGCTCTCCATATCCATATTCTATGAACCCATTTAATTAGCTACTGAATTATGGTAGAAATAAAATACTTCTGTGATCATGATCATATGAATTATTTTTCTTAGTCCATGTTTTGAAATCAAGTAGTTCAGATGACATATTGATTTTGTAGATTGAGTAGTAGTTAGAGGTCATGTGGAAATGAGTTGGCAATTTCCACAAAATACAAAAAAAATGAATACATCAAAAAGAAGATCACTTGTTTGGAATATGATGGTGTAGAAAATCAACATAGCATTTTTATTTCTTTAGAAAAAAGAAGGAAAACATTTTTACAATATTAGCAAATATTAAAGCTTTTAACTTAGGTAAAATTTGTCAAATCATATTATATTTATTTATATTACAAATACTAACTGAGCATGTATTTTATACTAGACAGTAGTAGTCTGTTAACCTGATAAAGACAGTCTTTATCCTTACTGAAGTTAGTTGCAAGGGATTTCCAGGCCAGAGCTATGTTTATTATACTTTATACAAACATGCACGCACGCGCGCGCACACACACACACACACACACATCTATATTTTTTTAGAGATAGTGTCTTACTTTGTAACCTAGGCTAGAGTGGCCCTATCATAGCTCACTGCAGCCTCCAACTCCTGGGCTCAAGCAATCTTCCTGCCTTGGCCTCCTGAGTAGCTGGGAATACAAGTATTCAGCACCACTCCCAGCTATTTTTTTTTTTTTTTCATAGAAACAAAGTCTCTCTATGTTGTCCAGGGTGGTCTCAAACTTTTGGCCTCAAGGCATTCTCCTGCCTTGGCCTCCCAAAGCTGGGGATTACAGGCATGAGCCACTGCACCCAGCCTATGTTCATTATACTTATGTTCACAGAATTCAGCTTAGTGGGTAGCATGAAATAGAGATTCAATATATATAGATATTTAATAAATGAAATTTATTTAAATGAATTGGTTAAAGAGTATTTAAATATGTAGGGTTTTTTTCTGATTCTTAAAAGAAGTACAAGATAGCTTAGTTGTTGTTTTCTGTTTAGTAAGATTTAAGATTTCCAAAGTTCCCTGATGTTTAATGATGTTACAATATAATTCACAGATGTTTGTGTACACATCTGCAGGTCCTTTTTCTTTTATTCAGTGCTAGGAGACCAGTTAACTTACTGAGAAGAAACTTTAGATTTTATTACATTCTGGTGCTGCTTAAGGACAACATTGTTTGAATCCTTTCTAATTGTTTCAAAAGTTGTAGATCAGGCAATTAGAAGTACAACAGCTGTATATCTGTTGCATACAATACTGAAAAGATTCATTTTCTTTCTCTATTGCTGTCATACCAAATAAAAAGGCTGAGATTTTATCTATGATAAACGTACTGTGTTTAATGCAATGGGACAGTCCCTTAATTTGAGCACCTAGCATAGTGTCAGACTAAATCTTTTTCTGATTTAATTAGCAAAAGCTTCATGTTAATCACTTTGCAATTTAACTTTTGGAGTCTCACTTTGAAAAAATATAATCCTTTCACAAAACAAAAAAAAAATTAAAATGAGCTCCGTAATAAAAGTAATTTGCATTTTTTGCAAATGTGTTAAACAGCTGATGAATTATTCAACACTTGGTTTTGGTTCTGCCAATTTAATGAGCCTCTCTAATTTGACTTCCATACCACATTATACATTTTATTCCATGTTTATGAATTGAAATGTTCATTAGCAAAACACATTCATCAATGTGCTATATGTTCTTAATAAAGGAAGCTTTTAAAAAAAATTGGCAAGACATTTTCTTCTGGTATTATAAGCAGAGTTCCTTCTACTGATAGAAAACAGTTTTATTACTATTATTCATTTTACTACTGTATATATTGTGAGCAAAATGTAAGTAAAAATCTACTCATTTTTGTTATAATTATTTTGTTTTTGTTTTGTTTTTTTTTTACCGTGGATGGTATGTACTGAGTAGTCACATAGAAACATCTTTCTTAAAATCCTGAGGCAGTTTTTGTCCACCTCAATCTTGAGTGGCATAGTTCAAAGAAAGTTCTAGCAAGCTGGATTCCTGTATATACAAAGCCTAGCATCATATTTCTTTGAAAGGAAAGAAAGCATTTCTTAATCCTTGGGTCTATACTCTTTCACTGGTGAAAGAACAGTTCTAACCATTTATTACTGAAGAAATTCTATCACTACAAACCAAACAACAATAACAGTGACCCTAGTTTGTGCATTTTAAAAACTAAATTTCATTCGAATTGCAAAAGATGTACTAATAATCTCAAAACACAGAATATACAAATATTTTTTAACCTTTATTGAGCATTTACTATGTACCTGACTTCAAGTGCTTTATACTCAGTTCTTATTTAATTCTCACAAAAAGCAGTGTTAGGAGTTAGGTGCTATTGTACCATCTCATTAAGAGAATACTGGGACTCAGAGGGTTGGGTCACTTTCCCCGATAGTCACCAGGGCATTGAGGGAGCAAATATTTAAGCCCTGCTTAGTATGGCTGCAAAGCCCATGCTGGATGACTCCTGAGCACTACCACCGTCTATAAACTACTGAGCTGCACTATCTTGAAAGATCTCATTTGGGGCTATAGACTTTGTGCTCTTCCACAACATAATGTTATTGAAATGGTTCATAAAAGAATTTAGCCAGTTCTGATTTCTTCTACCTAGAACACTACTGGTCATATAGCACGTAATCTAATTATAGATTATTTGTAGGTAACAAAAATATTTTTAAAAAATTTTCCAGAAATATTTTCCAAGTCTTAGGCAGGGAGTTCACAGATCCTTTTTTTGAAAGGAGGACTGTGGCTCACTGCAATCCCTTGCTTTTTTTCTCCCAAGGGAGAGATATGTGAGACGTGTGGAGGTACAAACTTATGAAAGCCATGGACATAGTAGGATGTATGTCTTGCACTTTACTGTAAAATTTAGACTTAGGATTTTCTAAAATGAATTACACTCATCAAAATCTCTTCTACCTTTATCAACTTGATGATTTATGTAAAATATACTAATTATTTCTTAAGAATATGTCTCAAGTTTTTGCACATAATAGCAGCACAACAAATACTGATTTCCTCCTGTCTTCACTTGGTACCTTGTAAATGGTGTCCAATGGCAATGTATACAATTAGCACTATGGTTTTCTATGAAATTCACAACTATTATTCTTCATATAGGTCTAGAAAAAAATGTGTCCCTGATGCCAACAGTTTTTTTTTTTTGGGGGGGGGCTAGATTGGTGATTGCTAAGTTTTTAGGAAGTATTTTCTTATATCTGCCTTTTCGTGTATGAAGCATCATAAGTTAGAAAATAAGGCTAATTTTTTTCTTATATGGTGAGAGAATAAAAAGGAAAACATAAAACTAGTCCAAATCCTCCAAGTGGATTTGTGTCTTTAACAGGGGTCTCGAAGAGGGAATATCTGATAAGACCAACTATATGCAGCCATTTCTTATATTGGTTATTAACAAAGTGCTTTCATAGATTTTTGTGCAGTCAAATTTTGGTTACAATCTAGCCTTATTTCTTTGATTTTCAAAGATTTTTTCCTAATGATTTACATATAATCATATATATATGCAATATAGTGATTCACATATAATCATTTATGTATATAAATATATCAGTCTATTTTAAAATTATTTCAGGATTAAAACAAGCTAGGAAACAAAGTGATTTCTTAACCAGTTGCCAGAAACTGGCTTACACCCTGTTCCCTTATTCTCTGCTCTGCCAACAGGCTCTGTTCTTTTTACATAGGAGTCTGGACTTTGAGCAGAAGGTGTACTTTAAGAGAGGAAGTACAGCATATTGGTTAAGAGCAGGGACAGTGGAAGGTGGCTGGGTTGTGTGAGAAACCTCTCAGGAGATAAATACTATCACCTTTCATAAATATACCAACTTTTAATATTCCAAATAACCAAGGAGTAGACTAGTTGGTACCACAATGCCCAAGACATTCAAATCCTAATTCTATTCCAAATTGTATTTCTCTAGTGAAAGAAAATAGACATTTTTCCATCTTTCTCGTCTTTAGATTTGTTTAGAAGAAAAATAAAGCACATTGTAACTTTAGGCCGAGTGACCAGGGAAAGTCAAGGCATGCCCAGCTTTTAAATTGTATCTAATTATGTCATTTTGTTCTTTCATTAATTCAAGTAGATATAAATGTATTTAATAATAAAATATTATTATAACATATATAACTGAGGTATTCGGACTCAATTACCTAGAAATGAGAGGGGAGAAAGGGAAAGCTGCTTTCAGGTTCTTGGCAAGAATAGTCAGAAAGCCTCTCCCTGCCCCTCCTTGACCGCCATCGCCCCTTCCCTCTCTTATGTGTTCAAGCAGAAGACTCATCCAGGCCACAGAAATGGGCTCAAGGCTTCTTTTGATCAAGAATCCTGGGGTACCAGGTGCCTGGAGCATGGCTTAGAAAAGAGGAAGTTAAAGTTTTGGTTGGACACATATACTTTACCCTGTGGACTTTAAATCTTATGTGCAGAAACTATATACTGAGATGGTTTGGAGGAGGCTCCTATAAGGTGTGGGGACCAGGGAAGGGACCTTCTCTAGCCAGGGTCTAAGGACAATTTCTAGACATCATTCAAAGTGCTGGAGCATAAGACTAAAACAAACAAACAAAACTCCTTAGCCACATGGAGCTTCAATTAAAATAGGTAAGTTAAACAGCAAATAGTGTAAGTAGTATGTTAGACACTATAAATTCTAAGATGAGAAGTATCATTTTAGATAGAGTAACCAGGGAAGATCCAAGTATATGCTGTTTTAAATTATTTTTAATTGTGTTATTTTAGTCTTTCGTTAATTCAAATACATATATATTGAGTGCTTACCATGTTGTAGACACCCTAAAGATTGGAGATAATTTAGTGAGAAAAGTAAAGTCCCAATGTTGCATTAACCCTCATCTGGATACCAACTTCTGGACTTGTTTGGAGAGAACAAATGAAGTCTTCCAGTGTCTTTGTACCTTTCCTACCCCCACCTATCAACCTCATATTCTCTGTGGTCTTATCTTCAGCCCTACCTCAGTCACTTACTAACTTAAATTCTGGTGTGACATCTAATTATCCTCCAGTATTTGATATGTTCGAAAGTTATTTTCATTTAGCCACCAAGTCTTGTGCTGAAATTGACAACCATGTATTTGTTTACCAAAGAAGAAAAGAGCTGAATACTTTCCATGCTGTAATTATACATCTGATCTATTGTTTCCTTAAGTGGTTAAGCATACATAAATTGCTTAATACCTCACGGTTAAAGAGAGAGCCTTCAGTAACGTTTTATTGCAGTAATGGCTTTTTCACAGTTATTTAGGTCTCCCAAGTGAAGGGACCAAATTCAGATTATCTTCATATTAGTAATTGAACTATGCTCTGTGGTGTGTGTGTGTGTGTGTGTGTGAACTCTGATGACATGATCATAGTAGTATCTTACCTACTGTCTGCAATTCCACAAAGGTTAAAATGGCTTGAAAACAAATAAAACTTTTGAAGAAAGCTTAGAGAATTTGAAACTACTGTTGAGAAGACCACAAAAAGACATAAACACTTGATCCTAAATGGTCAGGACCTTCACGACCTCATTTAGACTTCTAGATAGAAAAATAGCTGCTATTTGCAGAGAACAAAAATGAGCTAAACACTCATATGCATGCCACCTCTGTGATCTAATTTCACTCTTCTGACAACTCTGTGAAGTGTATGCCATTATTCCATTTATCCATAAGGACTTATATTCTCAAGGTCATACCTAGTAAGTGGCAGAGCCTGAGTGTGAAAGTTGATGCCTCCTGCCTTCTGTGGTCAGTACCTACATGTGACACTTAGACACTCTCTCTGTGTAATCTAAATGCCTAAAAATTGCAAGGGTAGTATCAACATGGGTAAATTTAGTGAAAAATAGAGAAAAAATGCAGACTCTTCCCCTGCCTCATGTTGTATTTAGTGTTTATTAAATGAACTTGAATATCTTGATACACAGTAAGACCTCACAGTATTGTTTTTAATGAAAAAGTTCTGCTCCTTACATCCCGTGAAACTGTATTTGACTGAACTTGTCTAGCTGCCATCAGCCAGAATTCTGGACTGAGACTTGCTTGTGAATTAATAGCCAGCATCAGGTCCAAATCAAATTTTATATTTGTTAGTTTCTTGAGTCATCACTTTATGTTTCACTGCATTCCTTAAACTAACAGGAAGGATTTTTCTAGCTTAGGGTTTTTTTTTTTTTTAACTCTCATCACTGCACTTCATAAAATGTTTTATTTATCATGCCCCCTTTGAATTAAGTGGTATATATTGTTTCTCTTTTTAAATTGAGAACATTAAAAAAAAAAAGAATTTCTGTGTTTTTGCATTCCCTGGCCTCTGCTGAAAAAAAATATTTCTTAAGAGGCCTTGGTAATACTTTTTAGGCTGTTGAACATAGCAGTGGCATTTAGGTAAGGGGAGAAAAAACTATGAAGGAGTTGCCTAGAGACAAGCCTATTCCTATGTTGTTCAAGGTTTTGTCTTACTCTCACAAGAGATTGAATCATTTTAATACGATTTCAGAATAGTGCTTCTAACATGAAATATTATATAGTTAATGAAGACAAAAATCAGCCAATCTATAATTAGTCATGTTTGGGGGAGAGAAATGAACCACAGAGAATTTTTAAATGCACTTTGTTTCATTGACCCTTTACCATATATGCTAGCCTTTTATTCAATTTTTTAAATATGCCTACCAATCCAACAAGTTTAGCTCTCCTCTCTTTTTCTTTCTCAAATAGCTTTTGTAGAGATGCAAGAGTGACCAAAACTCAGAAAAGTAATGTCAGAAAGGAGGCAATGTTTCAGCAGTAGCTCTCTGCACTTTCTGTAGAAATGGAAAAGCAAATCAGCAGAAGCTTTCATGTTCAATCATAGTCTGTAAGAGCAATGAATCTAAACTCTATTTTCCAACTTCAAACACAATAATTTCATATCACACTATCTTCTCACATTTCTGCTATCTTCTCTTAAAGCTATTGTGCTTGTTTTTTTTTAATTTTTAGAATTGTCTTATTTACCAATTCCATAGATATTTGCTTTCTTCTAAGCTAAGGAATTTCATTTTCTAAATAAAATGTGAGAAAAATGTATCTTCTCAGACATAACAATATTTTTTAAAAAATTTCAAAGTATCCTAGCGGTACAGATATTTTCAGTTGCATGAATCACTATTATAATGCTCAAGTCAGGGTTAAAAGTGCCTGTCACCCATATAGTGTTCACTGTACCTGTTAGGTTAGGTTTTCGCCCATCCCCTCCACCCGCTACCTCTCTGCTTTATTTCCTTTAAGATTGACTTCTCTCTATGCACATGTGTGCTCATCAGTTTCAATTTAACAGTGAGTACATATGGCATTTGCTTTTCAATCGTTACATACTTCACTTAGGATAATGGTCTCCAGTTCCATCCAAATTGTTGCAAAAGACATTAAGTCATCCTTCTTCATGGCTGAGTAAAACTCCATGGTATACATATACCACATTTTGTGAATCCATTTAAGAATTGATGGGCACTTGAGTTGATTCCACATCTTTGCAATTGTGAATTGTGCTGCAATAAACATTTGAGTACAGATGTCTTTTTGACAAAGTGACTTCTTTTCCTTTGGGTAAATATCCAGTAGTAGGATTGCTGGATCAAATGGGAGGTTGCAACAAGAATCTTTTTAAGATGGATTCAAACTCCTCCCCACTCAACTTATTATCTTAGTTTTAGTGACCTGAATTTCAAAGAAGCAATAACTATTAAAAAGTCATATGTTGTCATAAAATAAATCTTGATCTCTTTTCATGTTTAATAAAAGATGAGTGACCTTCTTTTTGATTATTATAATTCAATATTCCATGTTGAATGAGAAAAGTATGAATGGACCAATCATGTTGCTGTTAGTGTTTCAATTCAAATGCATGAAGCTTATAGAGAATAATTAATCCTCACTAGGGAACCCAACCCTGTATTGCCTATATAGATGGACTAAATTACAAAAATTCTTTGGAGGACTATGATTTTTATATTTATCTTCTAGAATATTATTAATATCATAACAAATTCTAACTAGTTTTCATTCATTGTATTCATTTTAAGGCAAATTATATGTTGAATTTGAGTTATCAAAAACTTCTGCTAGGTAAATAGTACAAATAGAAAGAATCATATGATTTTGTTAAATGTCCCAAATATTTTGTAAATGAGTAGAGAGATTTTCCCCTGTCATAAGACAAACAGTTTGTATTATAACTATTTTCCTTACAGACAGCCAGCTAAATGGGAAAGAAATATAGAAAGTCTTATCCTTTCATTTTTGTCTTAAAATTCAATTAATATAAACATGGACCCATCTAGAATGTCTTTTCAGCCTCAAATGTATTTGGTCATGACCCTGTTCTTGGAGTAAGATTCAGTTGGAGGAGTTAATTTTGGATCGTGCAAAGAAAAACCAGGTGATGGTTTCACACAAATATTCCATTTCATGTCTGGAATTATTTTTACTAGCAGCATCCACTCTTCCAAGGTGTGTGTGTGTGTGTGTGTGTGTGTGTGTGTGTGTGTGTGTGCGCACGCGAGAAAGGGGGGGAGGGAGGGAGGGAGAGGGAAAAAGAGAAATGTGGCTGGATGGAAGACTTTCTTTCTAGATTACCACTCTAAGAAAAACTTTGTGGTTAGGCTAGTCCATGGGATTTCCCAACTATAATTCCTGGCACTGAAGGTGATATTCTATTTCAATTTCATGAAGCCAGATACAAAACACAACAGTATGAAGGCTACCAGAAACAATTAGAATAGTTTTGGAAACTCAAAGCACCTTGTGATGACTAAATGGTCAATAACTATTTCTTCAGTATGTAGTGGGTACCTGGCACCATGTTTAATAGTGGAGACATAAAGAAATAGATTACACAATTTCTACCTTTAAGAGATTCTCAGTCTAGACTTTTTTCTTTAAGTAAGTAAAAATCATCAATGCCAAAACCCATGGACAGAGAGGGGAAAACAATGTGTATTGTACAGACTTGTCAGAGGGAGTTTTCCAAGATGTCCCATGGATAATGGATATTATAGGTTCATCTGGATTTTCATTTTAGGAAGTAGGGAGAGGTCATCCAGTACAGATGACCACACAGATAAGTTTAAGGTTTGGCATGTAGAGAAACACAGAAAAATTTAGTGTGGTGGGATAAAAGGTATTTTTTGACTTTTGACTTTAATTTCTTAGCTTTTTTTTTTTTTACATTTTTGCTTTTTAAAAATAGATCTATTTACAACTATTTTTTTCTTCCTTGTCTTTATTTATAAGGTATTTTTGTTCCAATCATTTTCATTACCTTGAAGAAAGAAAAATTCCCTTATTAGATGACTCAACATTTATCCTTTAGTCTTCTGAGTCATCCTTGACTCATGAATCACGCAATTTACATAGACCAGAAGGTGAGGCATTAAAGAAGTAAATGCCAGAGCCTCCAGTTTGTCCTTAAATTAGAAATCTCACCCTGGGAAATGGCAGAGTTTACCTGAAACTGAGATTGATCATAATGCATAGTCTGAGTGGTGACTTGTGCCATCATTTAAATAGCCCTGTGAGGATGTCAAGAGCACTGGATTTTTTTGTTATTTATTACAAAAAAGAAGGGTAGGAAAAGGAAGAAGTATAGCCTTGGGAGAAAGAACCTGACTTTCTAGTCTGTTTCTAATGACCTTGGATAAGACATTTAAGACATCAGGGAAATCCTAGCCTATTACCCATCTCTAATCCCAGGTCTAGGCTCACTTAAAAAATTAATTAATGTTTTTTTAGAAAAGATTATATTTTAATATAGTAATAGGGATATTAATAACAATAGTTTTTTTTTGAGCATTTATGAGTCCTCCTTAATAACATTTTACATTTCTTTTCTCATTTAATTGTCACAATTCTATGAGGGAGCTACTATTATATATGGAAAACTGAGGTCCAAAGAAGTTAAGTGGTTTTTCTGAAGTCAGCAGTCACACACACACACACATCAAATGAAGATCCTGGCCTCCTATCCATGTTCTTTTTGCTTCCAAATACACATAGTGATTGTTTTATAGCCACCATGGGCCTCAGTTAAGGTTGAAGTAGCAAAGAGCTCTGCTTACCTTCTTACCGATGGGGCATATTTCTGGGCTAAAGTGGACATCAATCATTAATTTGGCCATTTCCCCATCTCATTCTGCTCTCTTACTGCATTTAAATGAACTTCTGCCCCCAGAAATTTCAGAGATCATAATGTCATAGCCATTGGACGTGCCATCTGATTGTCTTCTGGGAGTGTTCTCTAGCTTTCAATCATTCCTAGGTCTCTAATATATCACCACAGCGCCTGTGTTCTATTTGCCTGTCTTTAAGATCTCAGTGTCCCCAGGTCTGTTTCCTCCAGTGAGCTATCACAAAATACTCTCTCTGTGATGTTTCCCTAGTTACCTTATCCCTACCTCACACAGTTGCTGTAAGAATAAGTAAGATGATGTGTGTGAAAGTACCTTTAGAAATTTTACACCCTTAATTTCCTCTGTACTAAAATAAGAAGGATTAAACTAGATATTCTCTAAAGTTTCTTCTACTCTGTGATTCCATTATCTGTGATTTATTAACTTGCAATTCAAGTGCAGTATTTTAGTTTATTGCTGAGGCAGATTCTAGTATGCATTTTATAAACTGAAGAGAGAATAGAATACACTCAAAGGAATTCAAAAAACTCTTTATATTAAGTTATTCTCAGACTGGTGCTTAGGTTACAATTTTTGAAATAAGAGTTCTTTTAATTTTCTTCAATCCATGTGCAGTAGATACATAATTGTAGGTTAGCATTAAAGAAGTCATGATACTGTTTGAAATTATATATGAGAGAGAAATTCTCTATTCATACTTTGACCTTGACCTGTTACCTCATTTTCCCCCCAATTTGGCTTATAATTGAATGTTGAACAAGGACGTTTCAGCACATCTGATCTCAAACTGAAAATTTTCAATTCAAACACTGAATCTTTGGCATGAAATGACAGCAACTATGTTCACTACTGAAGTAATTGGGATTTGAAGAAAAAAGTTGATTGATTTCTTCGAAAGATTGGTATTTGAGTTAGGGTTTCAATGTATGGACTATTTTTAGCTTGTTGTATGTGCATTTAAAATTATTCTATTTTCTCTTTTGATTCATAAGTATAAAAACTTATATTTCTAGTATGTGAATTCAAAGTTTCATCAAGAAATGTCAAGGTCATATAGAATATTATTAGAGTAGAATCATCTCCTCATTCCTCCAAATCAATACTTAAATATGCACAACCATAGAAGAATGTAAGACCTTTAAGCTGTGCTGTTATTCTTACCATGGTAATGTAGCTACTGCTTATATTATAATATAAACATCTCTATAGCTTAGCCAGTTGATGTTTTTTAAAAATTTATTTATTTTTTAAATTTATACATTGTAATTGTACACAATAATAGGGTACAATCTGATGTCTCCATACATGTGTAGGCTGTATAATGATTTAATCAGAGTAGTATATTCATCACCTCATATTTATCATGTCTTTGTGGTGAGAACATTTGAAAGCCTCCCTTTCAGGTATTGTGTTATGTATTTTAAATTAGGAAAATGATTGTTATTTTTTATTAATACTTTTAATTGAACTTTATAATAATGACCGTTATCATCTTTACCATGTGATACAAGTAAAATACAATAACTTTGTTTACTAACCCATAAAGATTGAACCTTTTCCTTTTTATAACATGCCATTTAAAAAATATCTACAGTGTCATTAAAAATTATGTGTGTCACCTTATTTCTAAATGTAGATATCATTAAGGCAGCAAAAAAAAAAATAAGGTAGCAAATCCAGAATAGGGAATATGTTAACCATTTCCATGCCTTCTAAAATCAATACCAGGATGTAATTTTTTTCTCCCATGAGTACCTTAGGTACTACCTTGCCCTGTTTTTAATGTAGATTATACATGTAGAGTTTTGCAGTGCATTTCTTCTTTGATTTATATACAGTCTGACATAGAAGAAATATTAACAATAACTATTTTTTTCTTAAAATTTTATTGGGGGAAAACTACAAAACATTTACAGAATTTGGAGATTCCTCAAAGAGCTAAAATTAGAATTACCATTCGATCCAGTAATAATAACTATTTTTTTAACATTTACAGTACGTGTGCTAGCAAACAGATTTACAATGTCCTTCAAAATTGGCAGTGTTAAACTACTTTCATGTGGGGGAATCAAAGTGAAGAATAGACAAGTACATTAACAAGATCACACACCAAATGAAGAGCAGAGCTACACTTCAGACCCAGCTTAACCCAAGTCCAAATCTCAATCTCTTCCTGTGTCCTATACCTGATCCCTTTCTGATTTCAAGGATTACATAGTGATCATTTTTGGTATCAGTGGACTCAATTATCTTCTACTTCTCTAACTTTTGAAGTTGTGATATCTTACTTATAGTTGTGTTCTCTGCATTCCTTTGGGTTTACAAATACAAATAAATTTTGGTAGTGGAAAATTGCAGTGAGAATGGACTTCTGCATCAACTTCACTCAAATTCTGACTTTGCTTTTTGATTTGCTCCCCGAAAGTGGATAAATGTGAAATCTCTAACCCAGAGCATGGCCACAGTTTCAGATTGATTTTATGACCTTGAGCAAGTCATGTAACTTTCCAGAATTACTGTTTTGCCATCTGAAAAATTGTGATAATAATAGATAATAATATCTGAACACCATTCTGTGAAGTTTAATGCAATCACCTCCACAAGGCAAGCTGTGCTCTGAGGAAGAGTTATGGCATTCAATAAAATAAAAAGACACAATAACTTTTAAAAAAATATTTCTTTCTAAGATATTCACTAAAAATACTCTTAACAATTATTGTTCAGGGTATATTGCCCTTTAATTAAAGAACAGATGCATTCTAGTTTTCATTATAGTCCGTTTCAGCCAATGGTGACTGTCCTTTAATAGACCTATTACATTTGTGCAGATTAACAAACAGCCACTGGGGAAAGTGAACTGTGTGTGAAGGTGCTGGCAGGAAATGGAAAAAACCACCAGGGCACATTCTGTGTACAGTACTTTTAAGCTGACAGCACTTTTCACTGTGAGTTCTATTGGTTTTACTCTAAGTAAACATTAACTACCTTAATTGGGGTATCATGCCAAGATCCTTAGGCTTCTCTCTGCCTAACAACAGGCATCCTTAATATGCTGTAAATCTCTTGGTGCATCATTCAATTAGATCCACTTTTTTCATGAATCTTGATAATTAGAATCTGAGGAACATTTAACATTTGATTTGAGATTTTTATTTTTCAACAACCTTCTAGCAAGAGTATTATCAACATTAAAGTATTTTTAATACTTTATGCACTTGCTTATTTAAGAGACAGAATCAAAATCATGTGAGCAAAAGTCAGTGGCATGCTGGTTAAGGGAAGCTGCCTGTTTTATGATATTTTTCTGGTTATATTTTCCTCAGTTCTCATTGTCTCAATGTGGCTGTCGACATTATAAATGACCTAATATATATCTAGAAGACTTTCCCCAGCCTTAGTTATTGTTCCTGAATAGTCTTCTGAATGCTGAACCACGACAAAGACCACATTTGCAGCATAGTCTGTGTAATTCCAATGATGCAATGGGAGTGTGCGGGGATAAAAACTTTGCCTGGGTGTTGCTCTCCTGGTTGAGCAAGAGCACAATAGCAATGACCAGCTAAATATGTTGGCAGCAAAGATATTACCTAGTGTGAGAAGAGGTTGTAACATATTCCATTTAAAAGTCAAGCCATATTATAACAGGGATAGGCAAAGAGAACTAAAATTACAGAGAAAAGAGGCCAGCCTTTCAGTAGAATGCTTTGTACCTCTAAGAATAGAATCCATTACAGACATCTATCAGTGATGTGCACAAGTCAAACAATAACTATTCTTTAGTGTTCCTCTGCCTCAAATGAACTTTCCCTTTTTTTCCTGTAAGAGGTAAAAAAAAATTTGAATACGAAGCTGCCTTCAGGGGCTAGTTTTCTTAGTTTCAAAATTTAATGGAAAATGTAGTGAGATAAACTCTATTTGGGAGACTTGGCCTGTTCAGAGTTATAAAAAAATAGCTCCCATTCAGTAAGCCTCAGGGAGATGACGGTGATGCTTTCCTAGTAGGACTTTCAGCTTCTCTCGGTCCCTAGCCACACTACACAACACAGTTAGATTAACCTTTTCTAAAATTTGCCTGCCTCCCAATTACTTTCTATCTAAGGGCAATCAAGGTCTTCTATTGTGTGAACTGCAAATTAATTTAAAGACTTAATCACTATTCTTTTATTCTTGCCGTGTTCTTGTTTATTTTCATATTTCCATTCCGTTTTCTTTTACTGTACACTCTGTTTCTTCTCCATTTCCACACGTTCAGGTCTTTAGGAGAGTGCTACTTCTCTGAAAAGCTTAGATGGTCCATTTTTAATCCTTAAGTAAAAATCAACTTTCCTCTATTTAGAACTCCCACAACACTATATTTCAATCTTTCATATGATACTTTACTATTCTCTATCATACACTGTAAAGCCCTTGCATTATAAATATAATTTTTGGCATTGTGTACCATTATTCCTGTTGTCTTCAGTTGAATAACAAACCAGCCCAACAAATATTTATAATTACTTTTGAGGATTCATCTGGGTAGTTCTTCCTATGCTCTTTCACGAGATTTTAGTCAGATCTCAACTGAAGGCCATTCAAGGCAGCTATAGCTCACTCACGTGGCTGGGACCTCAGCTGAGCCTGTTGTATACAGTGCCACAATTGGCTTTTCTTTTAGGGTAACCAATTTGTCCTGGTTTTCCCAGAACATTCCCGAATTTAGCATTGACAATCCCACTTTCCGGGAACTCTCACAGTTTTGGGCAAAGTGAGATGATTAGTCACCCACTGCAGCTTAGGCTTCCCGCAGAGGCTGGGCTCCTTAGGACAGCATTCAAAGTGCAGGGGTTCCAAGAGTGTCTTACAGAAGCTCTAGGCTTTTTATCACCTAACTTGAGCACATGACATGTCATATCTTCTGCTGCATTTTATTAGTAAAGCAAGTCACTAAGACCAGCCCCAATTTAAGAGAAGAAGAATTAAACCCCACCTTGAGAGAGTGGCAAGATCACATTGCAGGAGAGAAATTGGAATGGGAGATATTGTTGCAGCCATCTTTGGACAATACACTCTGCAAAACCATGTATTACATAATCTTCCAGGAGGCAAGATTTAATTCGCATTTACATTGCTTCTGGACATATCTGCCAGACTATCTTGCATTTGGTACTCACTTGACAAATGTTACAAAATTAAGATAATAAAAATATATTTACCCTAAATTTGTTATTAATTCTTATCTGGATAAAAAAATTACATTTGTTTTATTTGTGTAGGACTACATCCTAATTTATGTTGTTGAAAGTAATAAATTTGGGTCAGGACCAAGACAAGGCAAAAGAGAAAATGTCCTAGAGAAAGCCCGTGTTTCCTATTCCAAGATCAATACTGAGCACTGTCAGGATTCTATTAATGATTTCAGACCTTGGGCAGTGTTTTGCTAAAGTCATAGGCAGTGTTTGGAAGGGCAGTAACTAATAGCACTCTTGAGAAACTCACGCAGTATATTATATGTCTACAGATATAGGAGTCAATGAAAATTAAACTAACAAGGAAACACCATTTTTGCTTTAGCATTTACTTTCACTCTTTTTGTGCCCTGTGAAAAAACATATTCTCAAGTTATTCAGGGATCCATACTTTCATGTCTCAGCAAGACATGTCATACCTGTACATGAACAGACTTACTCTCTTCTACTTGTCCTGTATTAGACCTTATTTGTTTTCCCACAAATGAACTGTAATAAATGCAAGGTTAAACAAAATTATACTTAGTTGTCAAAGATTAACAATTGCATCATGTATTAACCTCCCTTAAGTAAAGGATTTATACTTAAACATTGGTCTTAATATTTTAACATAGCAATTTAGCATTCATTGTAGAGGTTTTGGACACTCTTACAGATCCTCAGATAATTTTTTTTTCAGGAAAGGGAAATACTGTGCTTCTCAAATTCTTGCATAGAGGTAATTTTAATCCATGTCAATATGTAGGACCACCTCTATTAGATTCTCAAAAAAAGTTGAAGTCACAGTTTTAGAATAGTTCTGATGGTTTTTATTACATGGACTGAAGCATGGAAGTTCAGCTCTGCTGAGTATCAACATAGGATGAATTTTACAGATCTGGATGCCCTCTAATTGCTTTAAAATGTCAGTTGCTCCAAGTAGAAGCAAAGGAGCAGAGGCATTGGAGAACTAATTGGTATTGGGACATGAAGCTTTTCTAGGTCACTGGTTTACATTAGTCTCAGGTCAGCAGTATCTAAAATTCATTCTCTTCAGTGGCAAAGTACTTTATGAGAAATCAGGCCTGGGTACAGTCCAATTTCTGCTGTATGGTGTGTGCACCTCAAAACCAAAGTGCAACTGCCAACTCTGTTGCCATTAAAGGTTATACATCTCTGCGATATTTAACTTCAATATTAAAATATTACATTTTAGAAAATGAATTTATGCTTCACCATAGCCCGTTAGGAAGGCAAGATCATGGCTACTTATATACAGATGAAGCCAGATCAGAATATTCCAAAGACCTCTGCAGAGAGAATGCAGGACTGTTAAACATATTATTGCTTTGCTTACTGCAATGGAGGGATGGCAAGTGAATCTGACAATGGAATTTAAACCAGTCAATATTTATTGGCTTGGCTTTCAAGATAACTCATGGTCCGTATAGGACAAGCACTCATGTCAGTATTGTCCTGATCCTGGGGTAATTTTGTCTCCAGAGACCTGGATTCAATTTGATAATTTTGATTGTTAAGAACTTTGAGAAATTTTTAGCAAAACATTTACCTCAGTTTTTCTAAGACAGGAAGCTCTATGTGCATTTTGAAGTGTTACACATACCTCCTCCTTTATGTGGCAAAGTGGCTCACCTTTATTTCATGGAGAATTTAAAAACTACAGTAGTAGAACTTTATGGGGTACCTGGAAATATTAATATGTCTGTTATGTTAATTATGTCTTCAGGTGTTACAACAGACAGGAATATAATCCCAAGGCATCAGTTTCTGTTTCTTGGGGCGTCAATTCCATAACCTTACATCTATCCTGTACTTACTTTTCCTCTCTATATCAAATAACATATTACCTTTAAAGCTATTTCCTATGCTCCTACAAATAAACATATGTAAGACAGAATAAGATGTAAAATCAGAGTTCAAATATAGTGGATATCTTATGAGAGGAAAAGATTAAAACTGTTGGGAGATTAGGTAAGATTCACAGAGAGTGCTGCATTTGAGCTGGCCTAATAAGAGATTGGTAGGATTTTTGTGCCACTAATGGGATCCAAGGAGGGTATTTCCAGTTTAGGAAATGGCAACAACACAGTCAATGATGACATAATATAGTGAATATATTCAGGCAAATATACCACTTATTACTGGGACCAAGAAATTGGCTAAAGTATTCTGTGCCTTATTGCAGAGCACTTGAAATGACATCTAGAAAATGTAGTTGGGAATCTATAAAGACAGTGGCTGTAAGCAGTAGATTCCAGTTCTGTCTTTGTTAATCAAAAAAGGAAATTTTTGGAATGATCTTTGTTGCTTAGAGATTCTAAAAAAGGCTAAAATTCTAGGCTCAGGAATTATCAAGAACTAAGTGATCTCCAAAGAGTAGAATATAGGAACCAAAAAACTGTAGGAACAGTGATATCAGAAATGGTCTGCTATTGTTATAATATGCTACCAAAACTGAAGATATCCCTGTTCTGAAGAAATGAAATTCCAACAATTTTTAATCTCTGTTTTTTCACTAAAATGTGAAAATATGAGAAGGGTGTGTCCAGTTGGTATACCTGATCATGCTATGGTGTGAGTAGGAATGGGACCACTGTTTGTAGCCTTCAGTGGTGAAGTGGTAATTTCAACAAAAGATTGCTGTTATGAGTGCTATCAGGAAGAGAAAATGGTAGAGTCAAGGACAATACATAAGCATTACCAAGGCATTATTAAGGGTAGATATAAACTGAAGTTCAAAAATATTAAATATGTACATTGTATGTATATGTCTATGTATATTTAGAAATTACATAGATACATCTTTTTAAACATTTTAATTATAGCATTTTCTTCAACAGCTTATGTGCAAACTGTTCATTTGTGCATTTAACTTTGTTTGCTACTCAATACATAGGGGAATCTCTTGCATAGTAATACACTCAATTGCTACAGTAAATCTTCTCTCAAATTAGCTTCATATGGGATAAAATACATTTAATTTTCTTAATCCAAATTCTTAGTAGGTAGCCTGTATCTTCAGATGTTCAGTGCTTCCCAATGTATGTTGGGTGCTATGGGTTTAAAGAATTTTGAGTGCAGATAAAGTTAAACGTGCAAATGTAATCAGATTAGAAGAGAGAATAGGACATGATATGTTTCCAAAAGAGAATGATTACATAGGGTGACAAAAATTAGCAGAATTCTAGATAAGTGTTAGGATTTCCTTGTGTTTCATGGCTAGAAGTCCTATGAGAAGTAAAGCAATAAAACAGCAATTTCTTCTTCTTTTTTCTTTTCTTTTTTTTTTTTTTAGAATTTTTCTTGCAATGTCCTTTTGGTTAAATTTCAACCTCCTTCCCCCATCAGCCTTATATAGGATAACATTAGAAATCAGTTTAGACTATAAGGAGTTATGTACATTTATTCTTTAGTCATGTGACAGACATTTATCAAACACCTGTTTTGTGCCTTATACGTACAGAATTGTTGGATCATTCCCTGGGGATGTGAGAAGGAAAATGGAAGTTTCTTTCCCTCAGTAGTCTTATGAGAGATAGTTTACACAAATGAAAGCAATTAGTAAACTCTAAGCCATGGAATCATTTTTGCACAAGGTTCTGTATACTAGGCATCTAAAAAAAAACAAGAGCCTTATTTTGCCTGAAAGTTTCACCTATTGAAACTCCCCAAATGTAGGAGAGTTTGCTGAGCCTAGGGATGGAAAAAGTGAAAGGTGTAATAGATGGCTTTTTATAGAAGCTGCTTCATGATTTACATCTTTAAGCAAAATTAGATGGATGAAAAATGTAAACGCGTTGGCTGGTTGGGTGGGAGTTAGGATGGGGAGAAACTAACATATGCAAAAATCTGTATCTCTGTGTCAGAGAAAACAAAAATGATGCTTTCATACTGTCCCTGAAAATAAGCTAATCATATCCACTGAAAAAGGATATTATTAATAAAGATGTCTCCAAGGCAGATTATTATGCCATCTTCAAAAATAGAGCCTTGCAATAGTCAGGAATCAGTCTGGCTTTGTGTCTATCGAAAGCAAATCTTTATGGCACATGGAAAAGCTGCAGCTGTTGACAGCACAATGGGATGTCTTTGCCTCCAGAGAAGCAATTCCAAAGTTAGGCTTGTTGCCAACACTATAAGCCTGTTGACACCAGAAAGTCAGGGACAAATGAGAGGTTGGTATAGTAATTATAGTGAAATCTCTGGGTCTATTGAAATGGCCAAATGTCTTTTGTTGCCTTTTTTTTTCTCTCATTCCCCAACCTTTTCAGTGAACTTTGGAATATTTTCCTAAATCAATAATCTAGGTAGATAACAGATGGCAAAGCTTCTTTGGTGTTGTACTAATTGGATTATTCACTGTATGCTTAGCTGTCAAATGCTGAGCTACCCTTTGAGCTAAAAAATGTTTTTTTCCATCAACAAAGTGATGAAGATATGAAGATAGTCATGCTTTCCATCCTGAGGCGTTTGGATTTTGAAAAAGATACTAACAAATAGATTCTTAAGGGAAACTGCTAATCTAGTGTCTAACCAGAAAGTTGTCCCATGATATTATACATACTCAAATGTGGGGTGTACTGCCATACCAATTCTCATTTATAAGTGAATTCTCACCATATTATCACTGCCCAGAGATCATCTGACCACTGCTCTTGATAGCTCACTTTTCACTTTTATAAAATCCTCTCCTATTTGAACAAAATTAGCTGTTAACAAAATCCTACATTACTTTGTCTGCAATTGACGTCTCTTAAACTTACCCTTCAAAGCTCCGCCCATTGCCTAATTGTTGTTCTGCCTCACTATCTTCCACTATTCAAATGCAGCAAGTATGGACAATTAATTGGCACCTGTCCATGCTAAGCAACTACTGATCCATTGACCCCATTCACATATATAGTCTTTTTGTTGCCTTTTTGTTTAGTATCTTTTCTTTCTCTTCAGTTACCACATTCTATAATTTTTCTATGTTGCTCTTAAGATACAGAAACATCTGAGAGTCTCCTAATAGCTGAGATGTACTAAGATATTTGTTGATAACATTCTTAGTATTTTGGTGAAAATACAAAATTTGAGAAATATACGAAGAAACAAGATTTTCTTCATTTGTATTGCTTGGTATACTCTTTCAGATGTCAAAATCGTTTTCACATGTAAATATGGGTTACATTTTGTTAGTGGGGATAACCCTCAATTCCAATGAGCTTCTTCATAAAAATCAGATAAATGACACAGATAAAGACACAAAGGGATGGGAGAATATCATGTGAAGACACAGATACACAGAGGGAAGGCAGCCTGTGACAACATAGGCAGAGATGGAAGTAATGCAGCTGCAAGACAAGAAACACCAAAGATTGCCAGGAACCATGAAAAGCTAGAAGAGAGAGCATGGCCCTTCTCACATCTTGGCTTCAGATTTCTAGCCTCCAGAACTCTGAGAAAATAAAGTTTTATTGTTTTAAGCCACCTGGTTTATGGTACTTTATTATGGAAACACTAGGAAACTAACACAGGGCAGTTGAAACTTTACAGACTAAGAAGAAATTTCCTGTCATTTCAGACTAGTGTTAAATAGAATGTCTCAGGGTTCAGAGATATCTGACCTCAACTCCTAGCAGTTTCACTTGGAAGAGGTGTACTTTTCATCAAGTTATCAACCTCTAACTAAATATCAGTGCTCAGGTATATTATAAGAAGATAAGATAATGGTCACTTAATGGTACTTTTAGAATTAAATTAGATTCTATATTTAAAAGGCCTAGTACTTTGGCTGGGTCCAAGGAAACGTACTAAAAGTACAGGAGCAAGGCCAGGGATATGGTAACATTATACATTCATATTATCTATTAGAAGAGAAGTTAGAATTTCTACACTCAATAAAAGCATTAAGATCCAGAAAGGTGAAATATATTGACCAAGGTTAAACAATGTTGTTAGCAGAATTTTCATCCTCAGGACTTTCAACCCCTAGTGCTACTCCTATGAATATCTTGCCTGAAATGGCAAAAGGGACTTCACGTATGTAATTAAAATTACTACTCAGTTGACCTTGAAAGATAGAGATTATTCTAGATCATCTAGCTGGGCCCAATGTAATCAAAAAAGTCTTTGAAAAAGCAGAGCTTTCCCTCAAGTGAAGAAGGCAGAAAGAAAAGTCCAAGAGATTTGAAGTGTGAGAAAGGGTGAACATGTCATTGCCAACTTGAACATGGAGAGGTACATGTATCAAAGAAATAGGGATCTCAGTCCTACAAGCTTGAGAAACTGAATTCTTCCAACAAATGGAATGAACTTGGAAATAGATTCTTCCTTAATTACTCTTATTACCTTAATTTTTGTCTTGTGAGAACCTGTACAGAAATTCCAGCTGTGTGGTACTCCACTTCTGATCTATAGAACTGTAGATAATAAATGGCTGTTGTTTTAAGCCACTAAGTAGGTGGCAATTTGCTAAGCAGCAATAAAAAACTAATGTGTATAACTATATAAAGTCAGAATAAAGACAGTAATTCTGATTCCCTATATTGGTTTCTTTTTACTTTACCAGCTTCCATAATAGATTAAATCTACTTGTTTTTTGTGTGTTAATTTAAAAAAGCATATTATTATTATTATTTTTTGAGACAGTCTCACTCTGTTGCCCAGGCTACAGTGCTGTGGCATCAGCCCAACTCACAGCAACCTCAAACTCCTGAGCTCAAGCGATCCTCCTGCCTCAGCCTCCTGAGTAGCTGGGATTACAGGTGCATGCAAGGTTTCACTCTTGCTCAGACTGCTCTCAAACTCCTGACCTCAAGTGATCCTCCCTCCTTGGCCTCCCAGAGTGCTAGAATTACAGGCGTGAGCTACCATACCAGGCCAAAAGCATATTTGTAATACAGTTGAATATGAAAAGTCATATATTATTTTAGTAGGCAGTATATTCAAATTGTTTTCAATTTTTTTCTGTTCAATACATTTTATGGAACCACTATTTAAATTTGAAATTATTTCAATGCATACTTAGGGCAAAAATTAAATGAATTCATTTATTGCTAATAATTACCAGTAATAAAGACAGAACAACATGGAATCTCTTGAAATCTCTATGACCTACCAGATATATCAATTCTTGTCCATGACAACAATATAAAACCATTTAGATATAGTTGCTCACAAATAAACATAGATTAAGTATCTTTCCCCACAAATATGGGAAAAGAAATAAAGGAACTATTGGCATATGTGATTTTTATATAAAGTTAACATTGGACCTAATAGGAATATATTGAATTTCGATATAAATAAAGAATTTCTTCTTTTCCTATAAGAAGATTCAGATTCAGAATTCAATAAGGAGATTTTGCCTCTCAAATACTTCATTTCCGATTTTGTGTGTTTAATTTTGAGGGTGATAATTACATTCCCCCAACCTAGAATCAATTAAAAAATGCAAGCAGGGGCTGACCACAGTGGCTCATTTTTGTAATCCCAGCAGGAGGATTGCATGAGCCCAAGAGTTCGAAACTAGCCTGGTCAACATAGCGAAACCCTGTTCTTTAATTTTTAAAGAAAATTAAAAAAGAAAAAACAATTAGCCAAGCATGGTGGTGGGTGCCTATAGTCCAGCTACTCAGAGGCTGAGGTGGAAGGATTGCTTGAGCCCAGGAGATGGAGGCTTCAGTAAGCTATGATCATGCCACTGCACAACAGACTGGGTAACAGAGCTAAGAGATCCTGTCTCAGAAAAAAAAAAATGCAAGCAAGAAATGAAAATATCAACTTTATTATTGAAAATATTGAACTGAAAAGGTGATTTGGATATATGGACACACTCAGGATCTCTTACATTTTCTCTGATGTCAAATTTGCTCACCAATATGGCTACCCCTTCGATAATTCATTCTTCATTCCTAGGAAGAGAAGTGAAGTAAGATTAGGGGAATGTGGAAGTTTATTCCCACTGTTTCACAAAGGATAAAAATTACCTATTTTATGGTTGAACAACTCTCTAGGGTAGAACAATATAAATGTATTTATATTAAATTCTACAAGAGGCAGAATATCTAGGTGTCATAATGATTACACATTTCTGTGAATTCTAAATATCAAAAGTGAAGATTAGTTATCTATTTTTGTATTGCTTCTGTATGGTTATGGCACATTAACTTTCAAGTAGTCTATAAAAAGCAGTATATAATATTTGCTTTCAAATGGTGTGAGAGGTAGCCTCTTTTGGGAAAGTGCAAGGGCCTGAGAATTTCAATATAAAATCCCAAGATGAAGTGAAGAAGCTATCAGACTTTCATTAGGTAACACATTCCATGCTGCCATTATATCTGACACTCCAATGTTTGATTCCAGAACTTATTTCTGAGTGACCCAAAAAAAATCTCAGCCTGACTTTAATTTTTTGAAGAGAAGACAATTTTCTAGGAGAAGGTTTCATTCATAACTTCCATGTCAGAGGAATCTTTATCTAAGCCTTCCAGATGTTAATGTTCTGTTGGAATATTTGAATATCATCCAAGTAAGAGCCAAAAATGTGACACAGAAACACCACCACTGTGAATTCAGGAGAAACTTTATGGGTCTGGAAAAATAGAATGTGATTTTTTCCACTATCTTACTTTTCCAAAGAAATATTTTTAAAAATGTGTAGAAAGAGAAAAGAGAAAAATTCAAGTATCTAGATACATATAGACATATGTAAGTATTAATATATAACCCTGTATGTGAACAGGCATTATTTTTTTCTGTGTATACATTAGTCTAATAAATGAAATCTAATAAATGCTCTAATTTATAAAATACTCTCTTTTAAGAAGATGTTAAGTATCACTTTATCCAAGTGATGAATTTATGTTCAGGTCCAGCTTACATGTCTTCTGTAAAGCCTTCCTGTCAGGCAATGAAAAAAAAATAAACTGTAATACAGGGTTTATAATAACACAAAGAACCTGGTAAAAATCCATAGCAACAACCCAAACAATGACAAATTATCATTTTATTTAGTCAAAGCTTATGAGTACCTTTGGAAAGACAAAAGAAGTGTAAGAAGAAGAAGATTTTTAAGAATCATGGCATGAACAGCTTTTCCAAGAAACAGTGTTAGCAGTTGGGATTCTATGTTTAACCAGGGGAAAGGACCTGAAGTGAGAATGCTCACTTTATACACATATACACACATGTGTACACATGCATGTACAAACACACAGAATTGTGATTTTTGTATATTTTTTTGAAACTTAACCAGCAAATGTTGTAATTATAAAATTAAAAGAAACATAGACTTAAATCTGAAGAAATATTTTTGTATGAATCAGTTATCTTCCACATAATTTGGTTATGGAATAGCAAAATTTTTGAAGAAGAAAAGTGGTCAAAATTTTTTGAGAATTTTATTTTTCAAATACATGTATAGGAGTCCTCCAACCAAATACTTTTATTTTATTTTAATTTTCTTTTTCTTTTTTTTTATTGCAGCATATTATGGGGGTACAAATGTTAAGGTCACGTACATTGCCCTTGTCCCCCTCCCTCCTCCAGTCAGAGCCTCAAGCCTGACCATCCCCCAGACAGTGCACATCGCACTCATTAT
>CAUYRT010062065.1:0-17619 GCA_963574885.1 Lepilemur ruficaudatus | reverse complement strand
CTCATGGTCTCAGGTATCCCTCCTTCTGACCCTCGTCCGATGTATACTTGTCTGCTTGCTTAATTCTCCCGCTTTCTTCTAAAATCTGTCTTTTTTGCGGAGACACTCTGGCTGGCGGCTTTACTCGTCCGCCATCTTTCTGAAGCTCTGTTTTTATTAGTCTTTTACAAACCCTGTGTTGAGGGCTGACTTTCAATAGATCACAGTGAGGGAGCTGCTCTGCTACATACGAAACCCCGACCCAGAAACGGGTCATCTAGGGATAGTTTAGCACCAGGTTCCCCATGACTGTGCATTGCATGCCAGGCAAGAGGGTGGCAGCTTTTCCAGCCGCATACTTGAAGCTCTTTACCCAAGTTTTTTCACTTTTTTAGAACTTATTTTAGACCTTCATGTATGCGTGACAGCATTATGAAATCAAATTTTGTTTTTTAATGGGAGAATTTTCTTAACCAACAGTATTTGATATTATGTGTATATAATTCCTAAATGCAATGGCCTATCCCAGGAAGATTTTACTTTCTTCCCACTTGATGTACTGATCGAACAAGTAGTATAAACGTGTGTTTTGAAGGTTAAAACTTAAAAATATTTTCATTTCCTTCCAAAGCAGTTTTGTGACTATGTGATCTTACCATCACTCTTTCAAGCATTGTGAGTTATAAAACAAGGTTCATAATAGTAATTTTTATAGCATTGCTATGAGAATCATTTAATTTTTAATTTTTAATTTGTTCTTTTATCAACAAGTATTTATTGAAGTCCTACTAGGTACCAGGATTAAGTTAATTAAAAATAAAAATTCAATAGATGTTAATTGATATTAATATTATAAATATTTCATGTCTCTCCAAAGGAAGAAATATAATACAAATGATAGCATCAAAAAAATAAGGATTACTTTGCCACATAAATTATTTAAACTTGAAGGCTCAAATAATGTTTCCAACATATTCACTGGTAAAAATAAGTCAAGTTAAGAAAGACACTATGGATTAATTACATATATGGCCCATGATATTATGTATAGAGAAGAAGCAATTACTGAACTTCCATGAAATAGTCCACTTGTTTCAATACTCTCTTCTTAGATGACATATATCATCTTCACCACTAAAAAAAAAAGAAAGAAATTAAACCTCTGAACTGTTTCTGTAAATTTTTTACCTCTTCTGGGGTTAATTTCAGTTGTTGGAGAAAGCATATTTATTGGAGTGACCTATATGTAAGATTGAGTTGAGTTTTTAAGAGTCTCACCATAGGTGAATGTACTTAGTGTCTTTCATGGTCAAGTGGTAGAGGATTGATTGGAACTGAACATCTGTCATTTGGTCCTATATCCCAGCCATCTGAGAGTTGCTCTCTGCTGTCTAATGTGCTCTTATGCCAGAAATAACACTTAAGTTTCCTCTGAGCACCTAACCTGACTGACAGGCAAGGAATCAATACATCCTGTTACACAGCTTTCAACCCTGCTATTTGTAAAAGGTAACACTAAAGATGTGTTTCTTTACAGGACAGTGCAGAATTGATCACTTCCCTGCTTCACAGTGGAGCTGATATACAGCAGGTTGGGTATGGTGGCCTCACTGCCCTCCATATTGCTACAATAGCTGGTCACCTGGAGGTAAGCCATGTTTTTATTACCTGTGAAAACAAAGGTTACCTACCTCTTTGGATTCTTGAATGAGAACCATTCAAGAATGGTTCTCAAATGATGACTTTTCATCATTTTCACCATTTTCAAATGATGACTTTTAAGATTCGAGATGATGGTTTATTTTTTAGCCAATGAATGCATTCATTTCTTCTGAAGGTAAAATTTAGCTATATCAATATGCTTTTGATAGTCATTTCAGTCCATTTGTGACAATGTAATCAAAATTCAACTACTATAAAGATGGCAAGATATACAAAGGCTTTATTGCAGAGGCTATATTTGCTCTTAGATTTTGGAACCAAGCAGCTCAGTTTCCACAACTTGCTATTATAACCTTGGGAAATTACTAAATCTCATGATATCTCTCTGTACTTCATTTATAAAATAGGAATAATTTATTGTAATGATTAAATTAAGTAATCCATATAAAGTGCTTCGAAGTTTACTTTACGCAGAGTAAGGTCTAAGTGAAAGATCATTCACTCATTCATCTACTTATACATTACTTGAATAAATATTTATTAAGCACCTATTATGCATCAGATACTGTTCTAGGTGCTGGGGTGACAGCAGCAAGAAAGACTGGGAGATTTTCCATTTTCGTAGAGTTTAGTTGTAAAGAATGAAACAATTAAAAAAAAGAAAATATGTATGTTAATTAGTAGTAAGTACCATAAAAATAATAAAGTGGAATAAAATAAAAACAGAACAATGAAGAAGTAGGCACCATTTTAAATAAGTTACATAGTGAAGGCTTCTGAAAGAAAATGATATTGGAACACAGCTCTGAATGAAGTCAGAATACCATCCACATAAAAGGAGAGAAGAACATGCAAGGAATAGCACATGCAAAGTCCCTGAGGAATAAAAAAAACTGTGAGTGTTTGAGGGATACGAGTGAGCCCAAGTTATTAGAGTGGAGTGAGCTGAAGGTAGAGTGGAGACAAGGTTAGGTGGATGATTATAAGCCAGAATTACACAGTGTTTTAAAGGCTACAAGAAAGGCTCTGGATCTTGTCTAAGTTTACTTGTCAAAGTATTAATTTTATATAAGCAAAGCACTTCCATTTGCATGATTTGGTTAACTTCACAAATTTTCATAGAATAGTTTTTGTTGTCTCTGCCATTTGATAGATACAAAACTAAGGCTCTTGTATAGTAATTGTCTTTACAAATTATGAAGCCAATGGGAAAAAGAGCCATGTCTGGAATCCTGATCATTTTACTTCAAAACTCCATGATTTTTATACTCTATCAATTGTGGTAACAATATGTAGCCTAACAATGTAATAAGTCTTATATCCTCATTATTGAATAGTTATTGATTTCTTTCTTTTAGTTATGTTGCAAATTAAATTGTACATTTTTCACTAATATACACACAAACACAGACACCAACTGTGAACAAATGGAGATGCATGTGCAATCACACATGACACCTATTAAACAGGTGTGATCCATCTCTTTAAACAATGTCACTTCAAAGAGATATTAAAATATCTCATTGAGAGCAAAATAGTTTCCTTCATGTTGCATTTCCACCCTTTACTATATCACCTTATTTTCCAGAAAATAAATCTTTTTGATGAGATTCACAATGGAAATGAACAGAAACTTTTCCAAAGAAGACAGAATAATGGCTAGCAAACATATAAAAACAAGTTCAACATCTCTAATCATTAGAGAAATGCAAATCAAAACCACAATGAGATACTGCCTAACCCCAGTGAGATTGGCCTCTATCAAAAAATCCTAAAACAAAAAATGCTGGTGAGGATGTGGAGAGACAGAAACACTCTTACAATGCTGGTGGGACTGCAAATTAGTGCAACCTCTGTGGAAAAGAATTTGGAGATTCCTCAAAGAGCTAAAAATAGAAATACCATTCAATTCAGCAATAGCATTATTAGGCATCTACCCAAAAGAGCATAAGACATTCTGTTATAAAGACATCTGCACCCGAACGTTTATGGCAGCACAATTCACTATTGCTAGGTCGTGGAAACAACCAAAGTGCCCGTCAATTCATGAGTGGATTGTTAAAATTTGGTATATGTTCACAATGGAATATTACTCAATTTTAAGAAATGACAGTGAGCTAGCACCGTTTGTATTATCCCGGATTGAGCTTGAGCCCATTATTCGAAGTGAGATGACACAAGACCCGAAGAATGTGCTCCACATGTACTCACCATCAAATTGGTACTTACTGATTAACACTACGGTGCTCAAATGGTGGTGGTGTTCACTAGGGATTCAGGGGGTGGTGGGGTAGACCCACATCTGAGGGATGCGGTGAGCATTGTGGAGGGGAGGGGCATGCTGAAATGTAGTTGGGGTTAGGAATTAGGGGTCTCAATAGGGGGAAGGAAATCTTCTAAAACTGATTTATATGAATAGATGTACAACTTGGTAAATTTACTAATAACCATTTAATTGTACACTTAAAAGGAAGTAATGGCATGGTATGTATACTTCAATAAGGTTGTCTTTAAAAAAAAAGAAAACATAATCTAGGCTAAGTTGGCTGTGGGTCTTCTGCTTTCCCTTTAGATGTCCTAGTTCTCTAAATAAAAGTGATCTAATAATAGCAAAAATAAAAAAAAAGATAAAGGACTTTCATTTAGTCTCTGAATGCTTTTGCTGATAGTAATATTTTAAAATAACCTGCCTTTTTGTGTCTTGAAATTTGTTTTTCTTATTATTGGTTTAGCTCCAAAATTATTTGAAACCATCTCATTATGCATTATGTCATATGAATAATAAATATCTCCATTCTTTTCATAAAAAAATTAGCGAATTTGTGTAGGGGAAATCCCATTAGACTCACTTAAATATAAATGTTTTTCAAAAAAAAAAGAAACTACCTGAGGCCAGTGATAAAGTAAATGAAGTGGTAACTGTTAAGAAATCTGGGTGAAAGAATTGGTGACGTAGACATTAAGTTCCAATGAAACATCTTTGATCTTTTAATGCCAGGAAAATGATAGAATATCCCTTTTGTCTAGTGCTGAGCTGATTACATTTGTGAATGATAGAATTACAACAATGTCGAAAGCAAAGTGATTAAGAGCTTGGTTTTTTAATCTCCTATTCAAATATCTTTGCTTTCTTGCATTATAAATAATATGGAAAAAGGCTTCATATTGATTCTACCAGCATTAGGGCAAACTTTACCAAACTAATTCCAAATAGATTTCTACTCTTGTCTTGCAATTCTCCGTGGGTTCTCTGACTTCCCTCATTAACTGACTTTTATATTTAATGACTTTTATATTCAATCACTGACACTGTATAAAATAGGTGTGGATACATTAGCCTTTATTCTCATCTTACATAATGGACTAATTAAGTTACTGATCAGATAATACAAGAAAATGATATCCAAAATAAACTATCTGAAATCATCTTATTCAAGATGGAGAATTTTTTAGAATTTTTTTTCAAAGCTATTACAGTTGACCCTGAACAACATGGATATTAGGGATGCCAACCCTGTACACAGTTGAAAATCTGCATATAACCTTTGCTCTCCCAAAAACTTAACCGCTAATAGCCTACTGGTGATAGGAAGTTTTACCAGTAACATAAACAGTCAATTAACACATATTTTGTATGTTTATGTATTATGTACTATATTATTACAATAAAGTAAACTAGAGAAAAAGTGTTATTAAAAAAATCATAAAGAAGAGAAAATGTATTTACTGTTCATTAAATGAAAGTAGATCATCATAAAGGTCTTCATCCTTGTTAGCTTCACCATGAGTAGGCTGAGAGGGAGGAGGAAAAAGAGAGGTTGGTTTTGCTGTCTCAGGGGTGGAAGAGACAGAATAAAATCCATGTATAAGTGGACCCACACAATTGAAACTCATGTTGTTCAAGGGTCAACTATAATTGTAATACTCATCATCAGTATCATTTTCTTTTCCCCAAATTCACTAAACACATGTTTTTGAGCCTCTACTTTCTCCATAACATAGTGCAAGAATATGGGAATGACAAGAAAATATGACATAGCTTTCCCCCTAAAGATTTTATAATGTAGCTGGGAACACAAAGTAAACATATATATTCTGATTTCTCTTCAGAACATATAAATCTTTTGCCTTTTACAAAGTGAATATGCAGGAAAAATATATAAGCAATTCAAAATAAAATAGCAATATAGCTATAAGCAAGGAATAGGAAAGAGTCAAAGACGAGAGTGGGTTTGATAATAAGGAATACAGATGCTCTTCAACTTATAATGGGATTACATCCCAATAAACCCATCATAAATGTAAAATATTATAAGTGGAAGGTGCATTTAATACATATAACCTACCAAAATCACAGCTTAGCGTGGCCTACCTTAAACGTGCTCAGAAATTCTTACATTAGCCTAGAGTTGGGTGTAATCTCTAACACAAAGCCTATTTTATAAGTGTTGAATATCTCATGTAATTTATTGAATATTGTACTGAAAGTAAAAAACAAAATGATTGCATGGGTACTTGAAGTACGGTTTCTACCAAATGCATATCACATTTACACCATAATAAAGTTAAAAAATCATTAGTCATACCCTCAGAAGTTTAGGACCAATTGTAATCAGAAATATGATAATTACATAGCAAGACAGCTCAAAGAACACAAAATTAGAAGAGTGTAGTTCACTGGGAAGTTGAGTGTGAATAGAGATCAGTGTGGACTGGAAGAGTTAAAGAAGGAGTTATGAAAGCGGGTTAAGTGGACTGGACTTTGAATAATGGTAAGAACTGGACACAGAAAAGATGAATCGTGTCCAAAACTGGGAAGGAAAGAATGAGCTGAGCACATTTAGGAGAGAGTAACTAGAATTATAGCATTAAACAGATTGTGAAGAGTCCCTGTAGGTAAATTTGGGTGTTAGGAATGGACCAAACTAAGGAACTTTGGGAGTAGAAATCTAAGGAGTATAATTCAATACAACAAACAATCACTGTAGTTTATAATATACAACTCACAAGGCTAGATGGTGTGGTAGATAAAAAGATTAATAGAACACAGAAGTTCTCACTATTTAAAGAAATTTTCAACAAAATAGGATTTTTTCCCATATGAAATAGGAAGCCTTTGAGAGTTTTTGAGCAAGAGAATGATTGGAGATTTGATAAGTAATGTGTTAAGAGAATTTCTTTGACTACAGTATTTAGCATGAATTCTAGTGTGATGACATGATTATTAAATAGAGATAAAGAATTGGGTTAAGATTCAATTTGGAGGAAAAATCAATTAACTCCAGACATGCTGATTTTCTGATGACAACCAAATTTTCAAGTGCAAATGTTCATTAATCATTTAGAAATATATAAATGCCATACAATGAGGGAAGTTTGTGCTTAATGTAATTTTTTGGAAATCATGTGTATAGAGGTGATATTTGAAACCATAACAATAGCTGAAAGGTGTATATCAGGTATAATGGGTGGGCCAAGGGCTGAGCCTAAGAGAATATTCACAGAGACTTGATGAATTACTGAATAGTCATTGAAGGAAGAAAGAAAGATTGGTCAGAGTGATATGAGGAAAACTGGGATATTGTAGTAACACAGCAATTAGGAGAGTTTCAAGAGTTAAAGGATCCTGGGTATGAAGTAGTGCAGAAAGATTGAGTACAATGGGATAAAATATGCATAGAATATTTCCTTACTGTAACAAAAATTTAGATGTATGTTCTATTCTTATTTTTCACTATCTTGGTTAGCAGGGATAATGACAATAGATCAGTGGGAGTTCCCTTCATTAGTAGTCACTGTCTTTGATTGCCCACCTTTCTCTGTGAAACAATAGCTGATGCTAAGTCTGACAGGACTCTTTGTCTCCACATACCAAATTCAGACCCTCCATTAGTGTCTGAAGTGTGTTTGTCCTCCTATAATTGTGAATCCTATTAAACAGTTTTACAATAAAATTTACATTGACTAGACAGCTGCCTTCTTCAATAATAGAAGAGAACATGTGCTGCAGATTCCTAGACATGCTGACTACAATTTGAGACCCAGGTTTAAATTTACTGTGATTTGAAAAGCAGGCAAATATTGGTTGTCCCACGTTTCAATGCTTCTCTCTGACTGATTTATCCATCTATCAATACATATGCATATGCTGTTTTATATAAGGCCTTAGATCCTCTCAGCAATCGATAAACATTCATTAAACCCTCTTCTTCCCTTTAAGTCTAGGGGAACATGAGTCGTATGCTCTCTCAGGCACAGAAAATGAAAAACCTAACATTTGGTGGTACTTTATCATTCACAAACATTTGTCATTTAGTTATTCTATGAGATAACTACTGATAGACTCAATTTAACGTGAGGAAACTGAGGGCTAGAGTGGTTAAACGACTTCTGCATGGGCATCCAGACAATAAATCCATGACATGGGTGGGACTCAAACCTGGCCATCTAACTTTAAATCTGCAGCCATGTAAATAAAACAGCAATTATTCCCCAGGGACTTCTGTATTTACTGCTCAAACGGGGCTTATACCCATGAGACACATAAAAAGTATTCAGAAAGCAAAAAAAAAAAAAAAAGAAAGAAAAAAAGAAAAGCATGTTATATACGTTTGGATATGCCTAAAGCATGGGTATTGCTGCATGCACAATTAAAGCAACATTAATTGATTCAAAAATCAATTAATAAGACACTATATGGGCACTAGAACCCATGGAGATATAATGCATATATGTGAACACACACACTCCAAGTGTAAAACACTTTATACTTAATCAAATAACTCCTTAAATTTGTTACCCTTTGATGTTTCATGCAATAATTTCTGCGGTTATCAGAAGTCAAGCAAAGTATCTGCAGCTGTAGACAACTGTTAGGGCAGCAAACAGAAAAGCATGTAGCAAACAAATGATGTGATATTTAATGTGTAGAGGTTGTGGAGTGTTTTATTTTTTACAGAAAGGCATAGTTTTATATACACCTTGTGTAGGTAAAGGTATTATTTTTATAGTTGAATTTATTCTGTCCTACCTTATCCCATTTTCAGAGTGTAAACACTTATACAACACTGCTTCAGAAGTGCTTCCCAATTATTTTGGAATTTATTTCTGATTTCAAGGAAATGCAATTGATGTTGTTTCAGTTCATTCTTAACTAAATCATCTAAATGTTTCAGTAGAGAGTTTTGTTTACCAAGAAGCCTCTGACTCTCTCTAAGTTATTTCTTTTATAATGGCTTTAGTTTTCTCCCCAAAGGCACAAACAAGAGAATGCTTAGAATTATAAAATGTGGATTCTCTCTCTCTCTCTCTCTCTGTTTTTTTAAGGGTAGTCATGAGTTTTATAACTAAACAGTATCAGATCTGCCTCCAATCTCGTGAATAGACAATAGTCCCTTGTGAATTCCATTTGGAATCAGAATAAAAAATGTAAAAAATAGTAATAGTTAACACTTTGAAAGGATAACTTTGTACCAATCATATTAATTGATTTAATCTTCATGCTGGCTCTCACTCACAATACTGTGCTGCCCTTCTAATCCAAACAATAACCTCTTAGCTCACCTGACCAGAATTTAAGCTTTGGACATGGTAGATAGAAAAAGAAGCTTAGAATGTAAGTTTCAGGAAAACATGCTGTGTGCTCAAATCTGAAAAGTCTCAAACACCAAGCATATTAAGATATTCTGGTGCCTCTTTGTATAGTCCTCATTCTTTTAGGCTCTATTCCTTCTCTCTAATATTTCTACATTACATTTGTAACAGCTTTGTTGAGATAAAATTCATATACCATGTAATTTAACCACTTAAAATATACAATTTAATGTGGGTTTTTTTTTAGTATTATATAGTCACAGAGTTGTGTAATCATCACCAAAATCTAATTTTAGTGCATTTTTGTCACCCGAAAAGGAAACCCCATACTCATTAAGCAATAAATGCCACCCACCCATCACTGCCCAGACCTAGTCAGCCACTAGTCTACTTTTCATCTCTATGGATTTGGCTATTCAAGAAATTTTATACAAATGGAACCACACAATGTATAGTTTTTTGTGACTAGCTTCTTTTACTTGGTGCAATGTTGTCAAGATTCATCCTATTCAAAAGAGTTGGTTTATATCAGAATGACTTTATAATTACATTTGGATGTGTTTAGCAAAAAAGTTCAACTGAGAGTGTAATTGTAGTTCTTTTTCAACTATTTCTCTATTTTCATTATAAATTAATGCTGGAAGGGAGCCTTCAACAAAACTTTAGGTCCCCAACTGTGTTTGTAGACAAAAGCATGCACCTAAATTGTCAGACTAGGAACATCCCCATTAAAGAAAGTGGCTAAGTGAGGCCTCTTCCTGGATGGACAGGCCAGTTCTTAAATGGGCACTGGACGAGGCTCCTGCTCCAGATGATCAATCCTCCTGCCAATTATAGGCTGACTCTGGATTTTTAAGCAGTTTTAAATTATAAGACAGCTCTATAAAAATCCAAAAATTCCTAATGCTTGAGGTTAGCCCTTTGTAGTTAAAATCTTAGTATTCAGCTCATATACTGAAACCTTGCTAATTATAGTATGGTTCAATGACCAACAATGTAGAATGATCAGTGAACTTTTTTTTATATATATATAGATTTAGAAGGTACATGTGCAGATTTTTTACATGGATATATTGCATAGTGGTAAAGTCTTGACTTTTTGTATAACCCTACCCGATTAGTGTACATAATACTCATTAGGTAATTTTTCATCCCATACCCTCTCCCACGGTCCCACCCTCTGACCCTTCCAAGTCTCTAATGTCTATTATTCCACTCTCTATGTCCAGGTGTATACATATTTAGCTCCATTTATAAATGAGAAGATATAATATTTTACTTTCTATTTGTGAGTTATTTTGCTTAAAATAATGACCTTCACTTCTATCCATATTGCTGCAAAAGACATGATTTCATTCTTTTTTATGACTGAGTAGTGTTCCATGATGTGTATATGTGTGTATATATTATATAATATACATTATATAATATATGATATATACTATATTGTACTATATACTACTATAATATGTATATATATATGTATATATATATATAGTATCTTCTTTATCCAATCATCAGTTGATGGGCACTTAGGTTGATTACATATCTTTTCTATTGTGAATAATGCTGCAATAAACATATGAGTGCGGGTATCTTTTTGATATAATGACTTTTTTTTCCTTTGGATAGATTCCCAGTAGTGGGATCACTGGATCAAATGGTAGCTATATATTTAGTTCTTTGAGAAATCACCATACTGTTTTCCATGGAGGTTGTATTAATTTACATTCCCACCAACAGTGATAAACATTCCCTTTTGGCCACATCCTCACCAGCATCTTTCATTTTTTGATATTTTTAATAATGGCCATTCTGATTGATGTAAAATGGTCTCTCATCATGTGTTTAATTTGCATGTCTCTGTCATGCATGTTGGGCATTTTTTCATATGTCTGTTGGCCAATTCAATGTCTCCTTTTGAAAATTGTCTGTTCTTGTCCTTTGCTCACTTTTTATGGGATTCTTTGTTGTTTTCTTATAGAGTTGTTTGAGTTTCTTGTAGATTGTGGACATTAGTCCTTTTTTGATGTATAGTTTGTAAATATTTTCTCCCATTCTGAAGGTTGTCTGTTTACACTGTTGATTATTTATTTTACTGTGTGGAAGCTTTATAGCTTAATAGCTTAATTAAGTCCCATATGTTTATTTTTCATTTTGTTGCATTTATCCTGAGGTCTTAGTCATGTATTCTTTGTCTAGGCCAATTTCCAGAAAGGTTTTTCATAGGTTTTCTTGTAGAATTTTTATAGTTTCAGGTCTTACATTTAAGTCTTTAATCCATCTGGAGTTAATTTTTATATATGGTGAGAGACAGAAATCCAGTTTCATTCTCCTACATATGGCTATCCTATTTTCTCAGCACTATTTATCAAATAAGTGTCCTTCCCTCAGTGTATGTTTTTGTTTATTTGGTTGAAGATAAGTTGGTTGTAGGTATATGGCTTTATTTCTAGGTTCTTCATTCTGTTCTATTGATCTATGTGTCTATTTTTATGCCAGTATCATGCTGTTTTGGTTAATGTTACCTTGTAGTATAATTTTGAAGTCAGGTCCTGTGATCTTTATTCTTTTTGCTTAGGATTGCTTTGGCTATTTGGGCTCTTTTTTGGTTTCATATGAATTTTAAGATAGTTTTCTCTAATTCTGTGAAAAATGATGTTGGCATTTTGAGAGAAATTGCAATGAACCTGTAGATTGCTTTGGGCAGTATGGTTATTTTAACAATATTGATTCTTCCAATCCATGAGCATGAGGTGTTTTTCCATTTGTTTGTGTCATCTACGATTTCTTTCATCAGTAGTTTGTAGTTTTTCTTATGGAGATTTATCAACTCCTTGGTTAACTATATTGTATATGAAATTGAAGTCTTAATTTGGTTCTCAGCTTGGTTTTTATTGGTTGAGAGATATGCTACCAATTTTTGTATGTTGATTTTATATCCTGAGACTTTACTGAATTTATCAAATCTAGGAGCCTTCTGGAGAAGTCTTTAGGGTATTCTATGTATAAGATTAAATCATCAGCAAACACAGATAATTTGACTTCCTCTTTTCCAATTCAGATGTCCTTTATTTCTTTCTTTTGCCTGATTGCTCTTGGTAGGACTTCTACTACTATGTTGAATAGGAGTGGTGAAAGTGGGCATCCTTGTCTTACTTCAGTTCTTATGGGGAATGCTTTCAACTTTTCCCTATTCAGTATGATGTTGGCTGTTGGTTTGTCATATATGGCTTTTATTATTTTGAGGGACATTCCTTCCATGTCTAGTTAGTTGAGGGTTTTTATCATGAAAGTGTACAGAATTTTATTGAATGTTCTTTCAACATCTATTGAGATGATCATATGGTTTTTGTTTTTAATTCTGTTTAAGTGGTGAACCACATTTATTGATTTCCATGTGTTGAAACTTCCTTGCATCCCTGGCATAAAGCACACTTGATTGTGTGGTATTATCTTTTTGATATATTGTTGGATTTGTTTTGCTAGTATTTTGTTGAGAATTTTTGCATCTATGTTCATAAACATTATTGATATGTAGTTTTTCTTTTTTGTTGCATACTTGTCTGTGTTTGGTATTGGAGTGATACTAGCTTCATAGAATGAGTTAGGGAGGATTCCTTTCTGCATGATATTTTTCAAGCATTTTCAGTTGGATTGAAACCAGTTCTTGTTTGTATGTCTGGTAGAATTCTGCTGGCAGTCTGTTTGTTCCTAGACTTTTATTTTTGTTAGAAGATTTTTTTATTAAATATTTAATCGTACTTGTTATTGTTCTGTTGAGGATTTCTATTTCTTCCTGGTTTAATCTTGGGAGGTTGTATGTTTCCAGGAATTTATCAATTTCCTCTAGGTTTTCCAGATTGTAGGCATAGAAATATTAAACTCTAGCATTTTAACAAGACCTTCAGGTTATTCATATATATTCAAATTTGAAAGGCTTTGCACTAAAGGATATTAGGAGAAATTAGATTTAGAAGAGATATCTGTGAGAAAGTTGAATAACAAACAATGAATGAGTGAATGAATAGAAAGAGATATCTCTTTACTTTACAATTTTGCTTTTGGTTAACCATGATTCTAGTGTTTTAGTAACTATTAAAGCAGCATTCAGGGCTCATTCTACAGCCCAGGATTATAATCTCTCACTATGCATTATATATGCCTACTTCCTCACACATAGTAGGCACTCCATCTATGTTACTTCCATTTTTTTCTGAGATATAATATTAATTTCATAGAAGTAATATTTAAAATGAGAAGAAATTTATAATGTGATGGAACTACAACATAATACTTATAAGATAAGTAACAATTTAAAAGTGGACTAAGGATTTGAATTTATATTTCTCTGAAGAAGATATGCAAATGGCCAATAAACACATGCAAAGATGTTTATCATCAGTCATTAGGGAAATTCAAATCAAAACCACAATAAGATACCACTTTATATCCAATAGGATGTAATAAAGACAGATAATACCAAGGGTTGGTAAGGATTTGGAGGAATTAGAATTCTTATACATTGTCAGTGGGAATGTAAGATGCTGCAGTTGCTTTTGGAAAACAGCTTCACAGTTCCTCAGAAAGTTAAACTTAGAGTTACTATAGGTTTCAGTAATTCTACCCTTAGATGTATTCCCAAGACACAGAAAAATCAATACATGAATGTTCGTAGCAGCATTACTCATAATGTCCAAAAAGTGTGACCACAAATCCATCAACTGATAAATAAATAAACCTTGGTAAATCTATACTATGGGATATTATTCACCAATTAAAAAGGAATAAAATACTGACAAATGCTATTCCATGAATGAACTTTGAAAATGCCATTGACTAGTGAATGTGGCTATGGTAGGAGCAGTGCAATAGAATTATCTGTCTTTAAACATCCATGATCATTCATGCTTATATGTGTAGCTAGGCCAAAGGATGCACGAATTTTGCATTTTGATAATTATTTCCAAAAACCCTTCCAAAAAGTGGATTTATTTACACTTTTGCAGTATGAATACCTGTTTATTTTTACCCAAATTAGCTTCCTCAAAAACTAAAACAATAGTTTGAAAAATATACTGATTTGCATAAGTTTATCACTATTACCAGAAAATTCACCCCAAATAAGTATACCACTAGGATGAAAATTTAAACATGACAAACACAAACAATACATCAATGAATTTACTACCAATATTTACTTAATTATAAATAATTAAATCACATGAAAACTGAGAAGCTCTTATCCTAGCATGATTTCTTTGATATTTGCCATATTTTGGTCTCTACCCTTTTAATGCATATCTGGGTGTCCAGAAACCTAAGTTCCAAACATGGCTCTACCACTAACTAACTTTGTAACCTTGACTGCTTCTTAACCTTACAGATGCTCAAAATTTAGTTACCCATAATTAGAGTGCAAAATAATCAGATAGTATTTTGCCAGCAGTGTACAAAGAGTTCTTAATTAATACTGTCAAGTTCTTACAATTGTTAAAAGAAATAACAATAAAGTGCCAAAAAATATAAAAAAATAAAATATCAGTCTTTGTCTTTGCTGAAATCTTGTTATATATAAAGTAGACTGAGCCTTTTTAAACATTTGATATATTATTAATCTTTTGTATTCCTTAACCTATGGACTGCCTTTTTGCCTATTTTTGTATTAAATTTTCTTTTCTTACTGACATGTAAGAGATTTGTGTAATTGAAGAATTTGGTTTTGTTATATCTATTGCATCTTATTTTATTAGCTTTCTTTTTAAAGCATATTTATAAATATTTTCAATTTTATATGGACAGATTTGCCAGTTTTTTGCTCTCTGCTCAGTATAACCTACTTCCTTTCAAGACTATATAAAAAGAAATCACAAATATTTACTTAAAGTACTTTTCATTTTATTTTTCTCTTTGTTAATAGATTATATCTGGAATGTTTTTTGGTATAAGGTAGTGGTAGGGATCCAGTTTTATTTTTCTCCTCAGAAGGTTATATAGTTGTTCAATGAATGTATTTATTGAATACTCCATATTTTCCCCACTGTATTCCATTTAAGTCTATCTGTGTATTCTTATGCTAATACCAAACACAACTCTTTTATTTAGTATAGATTTAGGTTATGTTTTGGTATCTACAAAGACAAGTACTGCTCCTTGACATTTTTTTGAGAACTTTCCTGGCCATTTTTCCATTTTCTGCATGAGTTTTAATCCATGGAGAGGCACTACAATATAATAGTAAAGAGCATGGATTCTGAAGCCAGACTTTGTATTTAAATACCAGTAAATATCTATTGTTTACTAGCTGTGTGCCTTTGGAAAAGTAATTTATCCTCTCTGGGCCTCAATTTTCTAATTTTAGAAAGTGGATTATATTACCTCTGTTATTGGTTGCATGTACGTGTATGTTGTGTATGTGTTAAATGTTTTAATATACGTCAAGTGCTTAAACATTGCCTTGCACATAATGCATTCTAAGAAAGTTAGCTGTCATTATTTTTATATTTGTTCTATTTTGTTTCTGATTTCTTTTCTAAAGAAAAATATGTGGTATCCTACATAGGATAAATCTTAATGTACAAGTTAATTTAGGGAAAGTTAATATTCCCATATTTAGTCTGCCTATTTAATAACAAGATATTTCTTTCCAGTCTTTCAAGTTTCTTTATGGATCTTCCAGCAGTATAGTCTCCTTGTGGATTTGTTAAAATTTGTTTCTAGGTATTTTATTTTTTTCTTGTAATGTAAATGATAATTGCATTTTTGAATTTGTTATAGTTCCTATATAGTAAACATTGATTCTTGATTTTTAAATTTATAAATATTAAGTTTACTGATTTATTTTATTGTTTTAATAGATTTTTTTTAGATAAGTCTTATGGATATTTCTGGTTTACAATTAAATTCCATATATATGGTGATAATTTTGCTTCCTTTCCAATAATTAAACATCTTGTTTTTCTCTTTCCTAATTGCACTGGCTAATAGTTTCTCAGAACAATTGTCATTTTTTAATTGAATCATCATTGCATTCCTGGAATGAAACACAATTGGTCATGGTACATTATTCTCTTAGCTTGTTGCTGATCTTGTTTTGCTAATATTCATAAGTGAATTTGGTCTATGATTTTTTTTTTTTTGGTATTATGATATTAGTTGCCAAGGCTGCCATAAAAAAATACTATAGGCTAGATGGCTTAAACAAAAGAAGTTTATTTTCTCACAGTTCTGCAAGCTAAAGTCCAAGATTAAGTTGTTAGAAAGTTTGATTTTATCTGCGATCACTATTCTTGATTTCCAGATGGCCACGTTCTCTCTGTGTGTTCACATAGTCATATCCCTGTATGTGCACATGTCTGGTGTCTCTGTCTCTTTGCCCTAATCTCCTCTTCTTCTGAGGACACCAGTCATATTGATTAGGGCTCACTCTAATGATCTTGTTTTAACCTAATTACTATCTCCAAATGGAGTCACATTCTGACATGCTAGGGGATTAGAGCTTCAACATATGAACCTGAGAGGACACAACTCAGCCCATAATAATTATCCTTGTCAGATTTTGAAACAAATGTTATGCTGTATTTGTAAAAAGCATTTGGAAACCTCTCTCTCTCTCTCTCTCTCTCTCTCTCTCTCTCTCTCTCTCTCTTTTTCTCTTCCTCTCTCCTGCTGTAAGACACTCAGGCGTGTAACTTGATGTCATTATTATTTCCCAGTATGCGGCCAGGTTACCTTGTCTCTGATAAGTCTCCTAAAATTTTGCAAGCAGAGAATCAAATTTGGGATTTGATTCACCACCAATATGAACATCTTGGGCTACCACAATTTAGATACAGAAAGCATAGCAAAGGCCAAATATACCAGTCAATGCACATCATTATAAATTATTATTTAAATATCACTCTAGTAAATGTCATTAATGATTGATAGGTATAATCACTGTTCATTGGAGTTAACTTTATAGGTTTCCATACTTGGATTTGAGTAGTAATTTGTAGTTCCATAATGCCAAAGTTTGATATACTTTCATTTAAAATGGTTTAGTCTCTGAAACTAAATCTATTTTGTACATGTAGCCTTAAAAATCTAAGACCTAATTTAAGAAAGCTACATCTTCTATGGCATTCAAAATGATTTTCTCTGAAGTTGAAACAAGAAATTCTCTAACTTGGCTGGACATAGTGGCTCACGTCTGTAATCCTAGCACTCTGGGAGGCCGAGGCAGGAGGGTTGCTTGAGCTCAGGAGTTTGAGGCCAGCCTGAGCAAGAGTGAGATCCCATCTCTACGAAAGAAAGAAAGGAAGGAAGGAAGGAAGGAAGGAAGGAAGGAAGGAAGGAAGGAAGGAAGGAAGGAAGGAAGGAAGGAGAAAAAGAAAAAATAAATTA